>SNQJ01S0072324.1:29210-50721 GCA_010110895.2 Picea sitchensis
TTTTGTTGGGTTTTCTCCCCCATGAGGGTTTCCCAGGATAAATGTTGTGTCTCTTGTGATTGTGTATTTCTCAGTGATCCTATCTATGCTATGGTTATCTAGTGAATTGAAAAGAAACCTAATAATAGCTTAAACCTTAACATATTTATGGGCGACAGGGCGAGGCAATGATAGGTGGTTGTAGCCACCTTCCAGTTGTAGCCGGAGAACATAGGGGGTTGTAACTTCCTTCTGGTTGTATCTAGAGAATTAGGGAGTTGTAGCTTCCCTCAGGTTGTAGCCTGAAAATATAGGGGGTCAGAGCCTCCTTCTAGTTGTAGCTGGAGAACAAAGGAATTTGGTGCTTCCAATAAATGTAATTCTTAAAGACATATAAGAAAAAACATTTCGTGGTTTCTCCTGCATTGGGTTTCCACGTAAAAATACTGGTGTGCTGTGTATGATTGTTCATTTCTTCATGGTTTATTTACTCTGCACTTATTGGATTATTATTCTATATCGATCATATAGATAAATAACACTTTCATATTGTGGTTATAAGGATTAAAAATCTCTATTATTGATTCAACCCCCCTCTCAGTAATCCAACAATTGGTATCAGAGCATGTTCCTTTAGAAATCAGTTTAACCACTGAAAGGTAGATCATGGAGAGAAACAATATGTATAAAAATGGAATACTATAGTTTGATGGACAAAACTATGCATTATGGAGCAGAAGGATGAAAACATATGTATAGGCACAAGGATTTGAAGTTTGGAAATCAGTTGTAGATGGATACAAATAACCAATAGTTTCACTAACAAATGACAACAGAAAGAAACTCAGTCTAAATAATTCAAAAGACACAAATGCACTTCTGAATGGTCTTTGTGATTCGGTATATTCCAAAATTATACATTGTAGCTCCGCTAAAGATATTTGAGAAAAACTTCAAATTATTTATGAAGGAGATTCAAAAGTCAAATCAACAAAGCTTCAAACTTACAGAGGTCAATTCGAACAACTAAAGATGAAGGAAGATGAGAATATGCATCTTACTTCTTACGAGTTGATGAAACAATGAATGCAATCATAGGATTGTGAGAAGAAGTTAATGAATCTGTAATTGTTCAAAAAGTACCAAGATCTCTTCCAATGAGATTTGATCCTAAGATGTCAACACTAGAAGAAAGAGAAGATCTAGACTCAATAAGCATGGATGAACTACATGAAATATTCACAGCCTATGAAATGATAACTGAACAAGAAAATCCAGGTATAAAAGAAGCAACATTCAAAGCATCCAAATGATCAAAGAAAAATGGAAAGCAAGAAGAAAAAGAATATAGTAGTAACAATGACATCTCATAAGATGATAAAGAAGTGGCCAATTTTTTCAGAAGATTGAAAATGGAATCGACGATAGATATATAGGTAAGATTCCATTGATTTGTTTTAACTGTGATGGTATGGGTCATTTTGCTAACAAATGTCCTCACAAGAAAAAGAAAAAAAATGAAGAGGATGATTCAAACAACAAACAAACTTATAAAGGCAAAATAACCAAAAAGAAAGTCTTCAAGATAAGTTTTTGCACCAAAGAAGACTACTCATTATACGAAGATGAAGTTAGTGAAAGTGAGACAGAAAGAGTTATATTCATGGAAATAGAAGACTCCGATAAAGAATACATTGCAGAGGAGTATGAAGAAGCATAAGTTGACTACAGAGAAGAATTGTTGAGTGTTATAGAAGTTATAAAAAGAGAAAAGAAGAAAAACAAGAAACTGCAGGCAAAACTAGACAAGAAAGAAGACATTTAGAATTCAAACTCTGAAGAACTAAAGCAGATCAACGTCCTTTGGAAATGATGACTCATCTAGAATCATTGGAAATGACACAATCATAATTGGAAACAAGAATACCAAGGAATAAAGTGTTCTACTAGTGGAAGATATGAAACATAATCTTCTAAGTGTAATTCAAATGTGTGACCAAGGTCATAAACTTACGTTCGATTCATAGAAGTGCAAGATAAGAAAAGTAAGTTCAAGCAAATTGATTGCAATAGCTGCAAGAACCTCAAGAAATATATATGTATTAAGTGAATTTCAAAATGAAAAGTGTTGTCTAAGAAAGGAAGATGAAGTTTGGCTATGGCACAAAAGAATGGATCACATAAACTTCGATAACCTTGTCAAAGTCAACAAAAAGGAAGTGTCAGATAAATGCCCCTGATCATAGAACCAATGAATACATTATGCAAGAATTGTCAACGAGGAAAGAAAACAAAGACCAGGTTCAAATCAAAGGAATACTCAACGAAAAGACCACTGGAAATTGTGCATATTGATCTAGTTGGACCAACTAGAACAAAGGGTTTAAAAGGTGAGAAATACTTTATGTTATTAGTTGATGATTATACAAGAATGACTGCAGTTTGTTTTCTCAGGAATAAGTCAGAAGCATTAGAAAAATTCAAGGTATTCAATGAAATGGTTGAAAATGAAATTGATTCAAAAATCAAATGTTTGAGATCTGATAATGGAAGAGAGTTTATTTCAAAGGAATTTATGGATTTTTGCAGCAAGCATGGAATAAAAATGCAATTCTTCGTTGCTAAGACACCTCAACAATATGGAGTTGTTGAAAGAAGGAACATGATAGTACAAGAAATGACTCGAACAATGTTAATGGATTCTAAATTGACAGATGTCTTTTGGACACATGTAGTACATACAACAATTCACATTCAAACTATAGTAATGCTCAGAAACAACAATGAAAAAACTCCCTACGAGCTATGGAAATGAAGACCAACAAATGTGAAGCACTTAAGAGTGTTTGGAAGAAAATGCTACATCAAAATAGAAGATGGAAGAATGAGAAAGTTTGACTGTCGTGTGGACAAAGGCGTACTTGTCGGTTACTCAAGTACAAGGAAAACATACAAGTGTTACAATTTGAGGCTCAACAAAGTTGTGGAAAACATCAATGTAACAGATGATGAAACAGGTGGATGGAAATTAAAGGAAGAAGAAAAGAAATCAGTGGAACAAGTTTATGAAGAAGAATCAAATGATGAAGAAGCAGTAGAAGGGGAAGATGAAGAAGATCAGACAAAAGTAGAAGAGAAAGTACAACAAGTGCCTCCAAAGACACCTAGAAAACGAGTGCAGAAGAATCATCCTTCAGATCAGATTATCAGAAACAAGGATGCAGGAGTTGAGACTAGAAGAAGAATTCGTAGACCAAAACAACTGAACCTAGCACTCTTATCTACAATTGAATCAAACAGTTTTGAAGAGGCCAGCAAGGATGAAATATGGATAAAAGTCATGGATGAAAAATTAGATCAGATAGAGAAAAATGACACTTGGGAATTGGTTCCAGGACCAAGGTACAAGAATGTGATCGACACAAAGTGGGTCTTCAGAAATAAATTGAATGAAGATGGACAGGTTACCAATAATAAAGCTAGATTGGTATGTAAAGGATACACACAGGTTGAAGGTATCGACTTTGAAGAGACATTTTCCCCAATTGCCAGAATGGAAGCAATCATATTGATACTAGCTTATGCATGTTCAAAGAACATTAAAATGTATCATATGGACATAAAATCAACTTTTCTGAATGGGGAACTAGAAGAAGAAGTCTACATTGAACAACCAAACAGATTTCAGTTGTTAAAGATGAAGATTATGTTTGCATATTAAAGAAGGTCTTGTATGGTCTCAAATAGGATCCCATAGCATGGTATTTTAGAGTAGACATATACTTACAACAACAAGAGTTCATAAAAGGAAATGCAGACAACAACCTCTACATCAAGGTAACTCAAGATAATATTTTATCAATTGAAGTTTGTGTTGATGATATTATTTTTGGAAGTGAAGATGATAGGTTAAGCCAGAAATTTGAAAATGATATGCATAATGAATTTTAAATGTCATTACTTGGAGAACTATCCTTCTTTCTAGGTCTTCAGATATGTCAAAGCAACCAAGGTATTTTGATTTCTCAAACTAAGTATATAAGAGAAATGTTAAATAGATTCAGAATGGAAGATTGCAAACCATTTAACACTTCTATGTAAATCAGTTGCAAGTTGAGCAAATAAGATGATTCAAAGTCTACAGATCAGAGGCAGTACAGGTCAATGATTGGCATCTTACTATATGTGATACCATCCAAACCAAATGTAATGTAGGCAGTGAGATAGGTGGCACGATTTCAGGTAGCACCAAAGGAATCACATGTTCTAGTAGTGAAGAGGATTTTCAAATATTTTAAGGGCACATAAGAGTTTGAATTATGGTATCCAAAAGGAAAATATCTATCACTTATTGCCTACACAGATGCAGATTGGGCATGTTGCATTGATGACCGATGAAGCACCAGTGGAGCAAAATTTTACTTGGGTGAGTGTTTGGTATCTTGGCTAAGAAAAAAACAATCATCAATATCATTGAGTACAACCAAATCAGAGTACATTTTAGCAACACCATGTTGTACACATGTTCTATGGATGAAACAAAATTTGACAGATATACATGTTGAGTATGATGGGCCCATTCCTATATATTGTGATAATACAAACACTATCAATATCTCAAAGAATCTAGTGATGCACTCCAAGATGAAGCACATTCCAATCAAGTATCACTTTTTACGGGAACATGTTGCAGAGAAGAACATATGAGTTGAATATGTGGGGACAAAGGAATAGGTTGCATATATCTTCACAAAACTGCTTCCAAGGGAAGCCTTTGAGTATCTTCACCAGAGACTCATAGTAATTTCTACTCCAAAATGAATGTGTTGACCGCCTATTCAACTAGGGGTCAACTCATGTGCCATGAAGATGCATCACCAGATGCAAATTTGATGAAGACAGTATTGGTTCTACTTGGGCATCTGATGCCCCAGCACAAATTTTGTAAACGAAATTTCCACACCCCTGCGTGGGTTGATAATGTAATAAGTCTGCATGGATCATAGTTAGGTCATGTACCTTTGGATGTTTCCATTGGGGAGTTCCTTTCACCGAGGGTTTTTTATCCTCAGGTTGTCAACCAGGCTCTTGGGCCTGGCTGACTTCCCTTGAGTTTTTCCCTCCACACATGCAATAACTTCCTCCAAAGTGGTGAACGACGTCCTAATGGTCTCATCCTTTGGTNCAGTCAAGGTGACAGTGTGGACTTGGAACCTAGACATTGTGTCTCCGAGGACACACTAAGTGAGTTGGACTTAGCTCACGTTAGCCCAGGCCTTCCAGGCTGTCTCTAGTGGAATGTCCTCCTCTCTCTCTGGTGCAAGCCTCTGGTATGTGTTTGCCCTTGGCTGGGGTCTCATCATCCATTTGGTGGGATTTTATCCCTATGGAGGTTTGAACTAATCATCTCCCCATGTGTACCTGTCCGTCGAGTGTGGTTCTACAATAAAAAAAAGTACGCCCTCCATGGGCTCATAAGTCATAAGGATCATAGCAATGTAAATCACATCTAATAATCAAGTTATCTAAACATGTGCATAAAGCCCCCCTTTCCCATACAAGTGCTCAAAGACATTATGCTATTCTACAAGCCAGGTTTGGAGAGGGTTTCAGGAGGTCCTATTGGGATAATTCTCATTGGACGTGCGATGTTTCTAGGTGAAGACCAATCAAGGTCATGTAAGTGGATCAGGTGGTATGGGGATGTTTGAGTAATGGGTGCAGTGATGACAGGGAAATGTATGGCTTACCCATGGGTTCCTCTAAAGAGGGTGAGCTGCACCTTGTCATGGATGCAAATGTTTCCAAGCCCATTCAATGCCTTTAAAATTTTTGTGTTATTGATTTTTCTTTCAAGAGAATAGGTGGGGGACACTACCCTGGCATTGTGAGCAGTGGTGACAATGTTACCCACAAGAATTTCATGGAGATGAGAAGGTTGGCTCATGATGAGACCCCCTTTCTCTTGGCTATGCCACCAAGAGCCACTAACCTGACGTGGTGACCAACTGAATGGTAGTGTCATACTGCTACATTCCCATGGACCTAATAGGCTGGATCGTGATGAGACCCCCTATCCTCCAACTAGGTATTGATTTTATTATTTTATGGGTCCCTCCATTTCTTGCTGAGAATTCTTTTATGGATTTCTTGGGGATCCCTGAGCGAAGCATCTGAAGGTTTTTTTCTTTTTTCTTTTATCTTTTTCCAGCTACTTTTACCCTCTGGGCCTTTAGCCCCTTCTTCCCACAAGGAAAGGTACAACCCTTTGCTAGCTTGTCAAACCCAATGCCCGAACCAATGTAGGGGATGGATGAGAGGGAAAATGATGAAAAGTGATAAGTATGGTGGGAATGGATGATGACCTTTCATGAACCCACCCATTGGAAACTCAAATCCTAAGGGAACCAACTTGCTAGGGCATCCTTCCATGCCCCCCAAGTGTGGACAAGTGGAAAGGCATAAATTCCAAGCACACATCAGGAGAAAAAATAATTAAATGCACATATTCAAATGTTTTGAGAATCAGAGTGACACATACCATGATACCCAGACTCATTACCTCATGGAGAAAGACCCACTACTGCTGAAGAACCAGGCCGATGGGATGGATGTTGCTACTGCTGATAGGATGGAGGTGCTGAAGAAGAAAGATGGGACCTCTAGAGCCATGATCAAGTCAATGTGGCTCTCAGTACTCCATGTCTAGGACCTGTGGGCCTCGAGACATAATCTCCTTAGTTATCCCTAGGCTAGGGGATAACATCTGGCTCCAACTCGAGGACATATTCTCATCGTTGAGCGCATGAGAACCTCAACATCTCTGGCATGACCTGTGACCTGCTAGATCTCAACAAAATTATTAGTAATCATTTGGGGTGGTGATATCATGCCTGGCTTATATATGATACATAAAAATGAAAGTGAGCAAGCATATATACAAATGGAAATACAACTACTCTAGCATGAAATGTATATGGTATACACAATGAATGAAAACAATCCTACCTACTTACCTCTACTTACCTGTTGGCTGGATGTTAGGTGTAGTCAAATAGCTAGTGAAACCATTCTAACAATGTATCATAATACCTTCCTCTGTGCTTCATCATAAACCAAAACAATGATAATTCAAGCACACAAATAACATGAGTTAGAAAATGTATTGCATGATCAAAAATAAAAAATCCTAGCTCATGGAGGCGGGAGGGAGGGAAAAAATCATGCAAATTCACACCTTTAGGAATGTGCTCAATCCATCTCAGAAAAGGGATCGTGAAAAATCAAAGGTTCAATAGATTGACTCAAAGAGTCTGAAGGTCGACTAACTTGGATGTATTCACAATCTGAGGTCATGGAAAGAAATCGCAAGAACCTAGGGGATGACTGACAATTTCTTAAGGGAAGGCTGTAAAATCAAGACAACAAACTTCCTCTTGAGGAATCCAACCTACCCTTAAATTCTAAAGGTAAGATTTGCCTTAGAGAAAACTTAAGACAAAGGACATGCTTCCCAACTACAATTTTAGTGATATAACAATATAAAATAGTCAAAGGGAGCTGGGAGACATTGTCATAAGGATGCTTCTCTGGGAAAGCAATGTCCTCACCTTTATCAATATCTGAGCACAATGGTGGTTGATAATCTTTTTCATGGAATGAATCCAAGTGCTCAAAGAAATAATAATCAAAATCCTCAAAGTATGACCGAAAATCATTAGGAGAACATAGCACTAAGTCATCCTTGGGTGTATGAAAAAAAATTGTAACCATATCATCTCCTTGTTGCCAAATGTCAAATTCGTTAGTAACCTCATATGATAATGGTAAAGACACCTTTTGGAAATGGCCCTCAATGTCGTAAATGGGATCCCCATCATATCCAATCACATCCCATTTACGTTTTCCGACATGTATGAATTCATCAATATTATCAGCAAAGTCATCATATTTATCATAACATGAAGGGTTTAAAACATCCTAGGGCCCCTCCAACACTTCTTCACTTTCCAAATCATAAAATAAAGCATCATCATACTCTTGGAAAGGAAAATAAATTACCGTATATACTTCTTCTTGTGCAAGAGCTTTGAGGATTTGGATGACTTCATTAGATGGAAGAGAATGCATCATTGTTTCGTCCTCATAACTTGTTTCTACATCTTTAACTTCATAATAAGGAGGATCTATCTTGTCCAAATATTTCCTTTCTTCTTCCCTTTCTGAATTATAGAACAAGGTGTCATAAAAAACTTGGAAGGGAAAGTGACTAACCCCATCCTCTTTTTCTTGTGCAGGGAGAATAGGCTCTTGAATGGATTCATGAGAGGGAGGAGCATACATCAATATTTCATCATTGTGTTTGATATCTTCAGTCTCTCGCTCTTCAACCATGTTTTCATTATCCTCAACATAAGAATGAGTAACCTCTAGATCTTCCTCATAGGATTGGAAAATATCCTTAGGATCCTTCTCCTCAACTTCTTGTCGGTTAATTACTTGTTCCCCTTTCTCTTGGAAATTATCAGTAAAGGTCCCAAGGGAAACTAATCTCTCCAAACTAAGAGTATCTGGGGTAAAGAGGTGTCCTTCCTTGAACATAGAGATATTTGCCTCGATTTCTATAGCCATGTTATAAGATTCATTGAGTGTTTTTGGGCTCCTTTTACTAAGGAGAAACCCTAAATCCACCATGAATGCATTGGTATAGAGGTAAGCAAGGTATTTTCCTTCAGGAATATGGATTATAGGAATTTTCCATAGCAATTTTTCAAACCTATCTTGGAATTCCCTGACAGTCTCATTCTTAGCTTGTTTTATATACTCGAGTATTTTTCGTAGCATTTGTATATCCTTAAATTTAATACCCCATCTCTTGAGAAAGGTTTCTTCCAATTGGTCCATAGATGTGATTCTAGCATCAGGGAGGTCATCATACCATTTCCTAGCATTTCCATGAAGTGTGGCAGAGAAGAGTTTCATTGACAAATCTTCAGCATCATCACTGATAGGGTGGAATTACCAGTGAATCTAGGGAGCCATTTTTACCAGTGAATCTAGGGAGCCATCATTACTAGTGAATCTAGGGAGCCATCATTACCAGTGAATCTAGGGAGCCATTTTTGATACTTTAGGGGCATTTGTCGAGGGTATCCCAAGATTTTACTCATGTCTAAGGGTCTGAAATTTACCGGGTCCCATTGAGAATTCATGGTTGTCTTTTTCATTAGTGGAGTCTCCATATAGTTTTCTTGAAACTATCAAAGGGATGAGGGGATCACCCTCAGTGGAGTCGCCAGGTAAGCTTTGTAAAGTAAAGGATTTTGAGGAAAGGCTTACCGAAAAGTGTCGTCTTTGAGGAGAATTGACTTACTGTTCCCCGACAATGGCACCAAAATGTTATTGCATAATTTGTACTTGTCCCGAATGGAAAGGCTAAGGGAAGGAAAATTGACGTAACGAGAGGTTATCCTATCACTGTCACCTTAATAAGATACCTCTTTCTGTTTAGGGATGATAGCCCAGGGGAGACGTCCCCAGTGATCTGGGGGTTTGAGAAGGAAAATGTTAAAATGTCATAAAGGTATCCCCTCTCTCAAGTCACACTGATTAGAAAGTCCCAAGGTTTTAATCAATGAAGCAATGGTGTGCTTAGATGTACCTGCCCAAAACAAAGCAACAAGAAATCTATATCTTTTACAAGTACAATTTGATGTTAGTGCTTCATAAAACGATGGAATTGTCAAGAAAATCAATAGTTGATGCAATATGAAGAAAGTAGAATTTTAGAACAACAATGTTTACAAGATAATAGCTTCACAATAAATGCCTCAAAAGATCTTCACAATGACCAAAAATAATAACTCAATAATAGCAATGTACTAGCAGTTGTTAGAAGCTAATTAGGCAGTGTTCAAATCAACTTTGAAATTTCTTTTAAGTGCTTGAATTGATGCAATAAATGGTTGTAGATTAATTTTGTAACATCAACAAGTAGATTAGTAAATTAGTCTACTCTAGGGTTAGGAAAAGTTAGTAGACAACTTGAGATAAAAAATTTTAGAGTTGTTTTCATCAATCAATCAAGTGCAAGGCCTAGATCAATGTCTTTAGGGTTAATGGAGTCACTTTTAGTAGTGAAAATATTGAAGGAAAAAATGATAATGTGAGAGCTAGAGACAAGAAATTCAATGATTGAGGTGTTGGTAACCCAAGGCCTCAATCATTAAACCCTAGGAGGAAAATGGCCACTAGGAAGTAGGTAACCCTAGGCCCTAGAAATTTTCCTCCTTATTTAGCTCAAGGATGAAGTAAATGATGACTTCATGAAGCAAGTGATGCTAGGGTGCTACAATGGTATGGCCCTTAGCACAATGCTTCAAGAAAGTAGGGTTTCTAGCACAATCTAGTAGAAAAGTTGTTAAGGAAAGAACAATAACATGTGCTTTGACCTCTTGGGGTTTTAAGCTAGCAATTTCATAATCTTGGAAGAAATGAAAAGTAAATACACCATAACCATTCAAAGTAAAGAAGGATTGCAGAAATTCACTTAGATACACCAAGAATAATCTAGCAATAGGCCTAGTCGAAGACTTTCCACCAAGAAAAATGCCCAAAACACCAAGATTTAGCCTCCTCGAAGAAGTGCACACCAAATTTTAGCCAATAAACCCTAAGTAGGGCGCAAATTTCAGACCTCACTTGTGTGAGTGAAAGATGATCCAAAATACAAGGGAAAAAACTCGTATTTATACAGTGAAAATGACCTTTAATTTACAAAATTAGGTCGAAAAGGCCGACATGGCCAGTTTAGATGTAATATTGAGTTTTTTACATAAAAATGAAAAATTAAACCCTAAATCAAGAAAAAAAGGTGACGTCATGCCCTTCTAGGGTGACCTTGGGCCTCCCAGGTGAAATGTTGGCCTCCATGAGAAAAACGTTAGGCCTCCCAAGGCCTTTGGATCAATCCACACATGCCACTTGGCACACAACTGCCTCCATTGTGTCCATCAAACACTAGGTGATGTCATGGGTCACAAAGGTGACGTCATGGGACTTCCAAGGTCAACATCATAGTGGGAGGGAAAGAACCCCTTGGGTCTAGGCCTGTCAGGCTGTCTCTAGTGGAATGTCCTCCTCTCCTCTGGTGCAAGCCTCTGGTATGTGTCTGCCCCTGGCTGGGGTCTCAACATCCATCTGGTGGGATTTTATCCCTATGGAGGTCCAAAATAATCATCTCCACATGTGTACCTATCCATCAGGTGTGGCCCTGCAACAACAACAAGTACGCTCTCCATGGGCTCATAAATCATAGGGATCATAACAATGTCAATCATGTCTAATAATCAAGTTATCTAAACATGTGCATAAAACCCCCTTTCCCAGACAAGTGCTCAAAGATGCTATGCTATTCTACACGCTAGGTTTGGAGAGGGTTTCAGGAGGTCCTATTGGGCTAATTCTAATTGGATGTGGGATGTTTCTAGGTGAAGTCCAATCGAGGTCATGTAAGTGGATGAGGTGGTATGGGGATGTTTGAGCAATGGGTGCAGTGATGACAGGGAAATGTATAGCTTACCTGTGGGTGCCTCTGAAGAGGGTGAGCTACACCTTGTCATGGATGCAAATGTTTCCAAGCCCATTCAATGCCTTTTACCTTTTTGTATTATTTCTTTTTTTATTTCAAGAGAATAGTCGGGGGAAACTGCCCTGGCGTGGTGACCAGTGGTGACAGTGTTACCCACAAGCATTTCACGAGAAGGATGGCTTGTGATGAGACCCCCTTTCTGTTGGCTACGCCACCAAGAGCCACTACCCTGGCGTGGTGAACAACTGAATGGTGTCATACCACTACATGCCCATGGACCTAATAGGCTGGGTCGTGATGAAACCCCCTATCCTCCAACTAGGTCTTGATTTTATTATTTTATGGGTCCCTCCATTTCTTGTTGAGAATCCTTTTATGGCTTTCTCGGGGATCCCTGGGTGAAGCATCTGAAGGTTTTTTTCTTTTGGATTTTATCTTTTGCCAACTACTTTTTCCCTCTGGGCCTTTAGCCCCATTCTTCCCACAAGGCAAGGGACAACCCTTTGCTAGCTTGGAAAACCCAATGCCCGAACCAATGTAGGGGATGGATGAGAGGGAAAATGATGAAGAGTGATAAGTATGGTGGGAATGGACGATGAACTTTCATGAACCCACCTAGTGGCAACTCAAATCCTAAGGGAACCAACTTGCTAGGGCATCTTGTCATTCCCCCCAAGTGTGGACAAGTGGAAAGGCATAAATTCCAAGCACACGTTAGAAGCAAAAAGAATTAAATGCACATATTCAAATGTTTTGAGAGTCAGAGTGACACATACCATGATACTTGAACTCATTACCTCATGGAGTAAGACCCATTTTTGCTGAAGGACCCGACCGATGGGATGGATGTTGTTTCTTCTGATAGGATGGAGGCGCTGAAGAAGAAATATGGGCCCTCCAGGGCTAGGCTCAAGTCAATATGGCTCTCGGTACTCCATGTCTAGGACTTGTGGGCCTCAAGACATAATCTCCTTAGTTATCCCTAGGCTAGGGGATAACAAGGTGTACGTGAGCTAAAGTGGAATAGGGTGTGCATGTATGTGGGATAACAGTATAATAGGGCGTGTACATGAGGGTAAAGCCTAAAAACTTGAGAAGATGAAGATGTTGGGTCTCTAGAGTCTAAAAGAAAGTTCCTAGGAAGGTCTACAGTGATCAGGTACATCAGATCTATCTAGTGGTTCAAAAGATATGTCTTATTTCTATGAGTAGTTGGATTTTGTTGTATACATGAGAGATGGTTATGGGGGTTTTGTAGATTTTCTCTAGAGATATTAGTGGCTGCATGGGACTTTCTGTATAAGTCATATCTACAAAAATACAATGCTGGTATAATCAATATTTATCATTGATACATCTTATTAGAGTTGAGGCATGTCTTGTATTTCTTGGCATATGGTTAAGGGTTTTTGTGGTACATAGTTGAGAAATTGTATTTGTGAAGTGGTTGATGTATTGAGAGACTATATATCAGAAAGGGTTTGATGTCTAGTTCATGTGAGGGTTATTATACTTGTTCATGATTATACACACTTGTATGGCACATGACTAGAGAGATATAGATGCATTTGGTCAAAGAATATGTATAAGAATATATGCACAAGGCACAGTTACAATCTGTACATTGTGACAGGGTGCAGGGTGATGTGACAAGGGTTGAAGAGGGTCAGAGTTTTCAGAGAGAGAAAACCCTAGTTTTCATAAGGCATACGTAGGCTACAGTACAGATAGGCCGTGTACATACACAGGCTGCAATATACATAGGGTGCGTACATATGCACGCTGCAGAACATATAGGTCGTGTATCTGTTGGTTTTTTATTGGTACATGATTAGTTCAAGTATAGGTTGATTACATGCAAGTAGTACAGGTTGGTTACAGGTCAGTGGTACAGGTTGGTACATGTTCACAGTTGTATATCTCATAGTGACAGTGTGGCATTGGTTTCTTCATTTGACACTTGCATTTAAGGGCGACAGGACGAGGCAAAAATAGGTGGTTGCAGCTGGAGAAAAAAGGGGGTTGTAGCCTCCTTCTAGTTGTAGCCAAAGAATTAGGGAGTTGTAGCTTCCCTCAGGTTGTAGCCTAAAATTATAGGGGATCATATCCTCCTTCCAGTTGTAGTTGGCGAACAAATGAAGTTGGTGCTTCCAATAAATGTAATTCTTAAAGACATATACAAAAAACATTATGTGGTTTTTTTCCGCATTGGGTTTCCACGTAAAAACACTGGTGTACTGTGTATGTGTATGATTTTTCATTTGTTCATGGTTTATTTACTCTTCACTTATTGGATGATAATGCTATATTGATCATAAAGATAAATAACACTTTCATACTATGGTTAAAATGATTAAAAAACTATATTACTGATGCACCCCGCCCTCAGTAATCCAACAACTGTAGTCTCATACTTTGTGAGTATTTCTTAGTTGAGAAATCAACTACAAGATATTGAAGAAGTTATTCCAGAAAAGGAACTTGTGAATATTGCACTTAATGGTATTTCTAGATCATGGGATGCATTTGTTGCAAGCATGAACACAAGAAAGGAGTTTCCCATGTTTGAAGAACTTTGGACCTGTTGCGCACAAGAAGAGACAAGGATCAACTCAAAGGAAAAATCTCAAAAGGAAGAGGAAGCTCAAGCATATGCAACAAAGTTTAAGAGACATGGAGACATATGACAGGTGACCGTGAAAAGCTCTCAAGCATGAATGAAAATAAAATCTCTCATAGAGTGGAACTTGGAGACAAGAACTCTTATGCAACAAAGGATATTGGAAAAGCTTCTATCGAATTGGAATCAAGTAACAATGTTTATCTTAGTAATGTTTTGTATGTACCTAGCTTGAAAAATGATTTAGTATCTATTTCTTGTTTAGAAGACAAAGGAGATAGAATAGCCTTTGTCGATGGAAAGTACTCGTATGGTTTAAAGATTCAAAAATAGAAGATGCTAGAGTTATTGGTATTCGTGAAGAAAGATTGTATAAACTTCTAGGTCAAGATGCTCAAGCTCTCGTACATGATGAAATCAATCCTAGTGAGTTATGGCATAGAAGGTATGCTCACCTTCATTATCAAGAATTTCCATCTCTAAAGCAGATGGTTGTAGGCATACCAGAACTACAATCAGTACACAAAGGTGTTTGCAGAGGATGTGCACTTGGGAAGAATATTAAGAAGCCATTCCCAAGCAGTGAGAATAGATACAAGGAGATATTGGATCTGATACACTCAAATATATGTGGTCCTATGCCGGTGAAATATCTAGGAGGCTCTCTCTACTATGTAACATTCATCGATGACTTCTCACGAAAACCCTGGATGTGCCTGTTGAAGACAAAGGATGAAGTATTTAGCAAATTCCAAGAATTCAAAGTTGAAGTGGAAAACCTAACAGACAAGAAGATTAAGACACTAAGATATGATAATGGAGGAGAATACACCTCCAAGGAGCTCATTTCCTTTGGTAAAGCAGTCAGGATTAGGAGAGAGCTAATTGTCCCACATAATCCTCAACAGAATGGTGTGGCAAAAAGAAAGAACCGATCCATTGAAGAATCTGTTAAGGCAATGATGAATGACCATAATCTATCCATGTTTATATGGGGATAAGCAACTATGACAACTGTATATGTTTAGAATAGAAGTCCTCATCGTATATTGAAGAACATGACTCCAGAAGACGGAAAGAAGCGAAGTGTTGAACACTTGAGGATCTTTGGCTGCCCTGTTTATATTCATGTTCCCAAGGAAAAAAGAAAGAAGTTGGAACCTTCAGGAAAGAAGGGCATATTCGTTGGATATAGTCATTCATCAAAAACTTACAGTATCTATGTTCCAAGTCAACAAAAGGTTGAAATCAGCAGAGATGTGACTTTTGATAAAAAAATTTCCTTAAGGAAATCTATAGAAGATTCCATGGATTCCAAAGATAAAGAAGAACATGAAGGTCCCAAAGAAGAAACTACATGGTCTCCAGAACATCCCAATGAAGAACCAAAATAATCACTTGAACCTGTGGAACCAGTTATTGTACTTGAGACCAGAAAACGACCATAATAGATCGAATCCACCTTACAAGTAGCATAAAGACATAAAGCTCCCAATGGCACCCTCCAGGGAAAGCCATAGGCCCAAAATATTTTCTAGTTATGCAGCACTCATGACAAGTCTTGTCAATGCAAAACCTTCCACCTTTGAAGAAGCAATCAAGAAGAAATAATGGAAGGAAACTATGATGGAATAATATCAATCCATCATGAAAAATGATGTATGGGAAATTGTGCCTAGACCTGAAGGAAAGTCTATCATCACTTCAAAATGGGTTTACAAGATAAAACATGCAATGGATGTGAGTATTGATAAACACAAGGAAAGATTGATGGGTAGAGGGTTCTCCCAACAGGAGGGAGAAGACTATAATGAGACGTTTGCTCCAATTTCCAGATACACCTCTATTAGAGACATCATATCTCTTGCAACATCCATCAGTTGGAGTTTACATCAGATGAAAGTAAAGACCGCTTTTCTCAATGGAGTAATTGAGGAAGAAATATACATAGAGCAACCTCAAGGTTTTGAGGTACACCCAAGAGAAACCCATGTATGCATATTAAAGAATGCCTTGTATGGACTCAAGCAAGCTCCAAGAATTTGGTATGCACGAATTGACAGTTACTTGATGAGACTTGGATTTTACAAGAGCTATGCCGATCCAAAACTTTATTACAAGGTTGTGAATAATGCACTTGTGATCTTACTACTATATGTTGATGATTTTTTTTGACAGGTGCATAGCCTCTCATTATTCAATGTAAGAGGGAGTTAGCCTCTAAATTTGATATGAAGGATCTTGGTCTCATGCATTATTATTTGGGACTAGAAGTATGGCATAAGCGTGGTGAAATCTTCCTAGGGGCAAGGTAAGTATGTTGTAAAGATCTTTCAGAAGTTTGGGATGATGGATTGCAAATCCATGGAAACTCCCATGGTGACAGATCTGAAGAAGTTGAGACTCTGATTCTGATCCAGTAGACTCGTCCATGTACCGACAATTGATTGGATCATTGATGTATTTGGTTAATACCCGACCAAATATTTTCTTTGCTGTGAACATGTTGAGCCAGTTCTAGGTGGAACCTAGACATGAGCATTGGATAGCTACAAAGCACATTTTGAGATATCTTCGTGGGATGCTAAATTATGGTTTGAGATATGCCTCAAACAATGACGCACAACTGCATGGATTTATTGATTCAGATTGGGTAGGGAGTGCATATGACAAAAGTAATACTTCTGGTATATGTTTCAGTTTGGGATCTGCTATGATATCATGGGGTAGTAGGAAACATAAGTCAGTTGCACTCAACACTGCAGAATCATAGTATATTGCAACTTGTGATGCTTGTACGAAAGCAGTATGGCTCTGTACGCTAACTTCTGGACTATTTGATTAGGTGTTGGATTCGACTATGATACATTGTGATAATCAGAGCTGAGTGAAGCTTTCAGAGAACGCTGTGTTCCATGACATGTCGAATCACATTGACATCAAGTACTGTTTTATCAGTGATAAATTCCAGAAGAGAGAAGTCATTCTCTAGTAAATCTCCATCGATGAGTAGACAACTGATATTTTGAAAAAACCTCTGTCCAAGATAAAGTTTGCATAGTTGAGGGACAAGCTAGGACTTGTGGACATACCCTCCCTTGGTTGAAAAGGAGAAAATGACTTCCTCGGTTGGGAGGGAGAGCTGATATATGGCGTCATGGATAGTCAGTGTGCTGGTGGACAGACATTCTCCAGGTGGAGAATGGTCCAAGAAGAAATATTGTTGATGTACCATGGAAAACTGTTCTCCTGGGGCATTGCTCGGACAGGTAGACTGGTCCAAGACAACTATTCTCCTGGGGCTTTGCCCAGACAGGGAGAATGGTCCGTCTCCATGAGTTCATGGTAGCGACCAAAGTGGAGACATTGGTACATGACAGACATTTTCCCTGAGTTCACAGTAGTGGCCAGAGGGGGGAAGATGGTCCAGGACAATCATTATTCTCGAGTTCAGAGTAGTGACTAGAGTGGGAAGAATGGTCCTTGTAGCCCATGGCATGGCTTTCAGTATCTGTTGGGACAACAATTCTTCCTATGTCACAGTCAATGTCCATGATAGGAAGAATGGTCCTGATATCACTCTGTTGAGTGAGTGACTTATACGAGACACTTTGTTGAGTGAGTTAAGTCCAGCACATGACTTATTAAGCATCATGCTTGATTACTCAGATGGAGTATGGCTTCGAGAGATGATGCAGACGATGATATATTTTGATGCTAGGATGCTACCAAATGATATTGATAGTGATGATGATGCTCGTGACTTGATCTGCGTAATCATGAGATAGCCTATGTGGCTATGATGATGCTATTTGTAGAATGGTTTGCAAGACTATGTGAGCCTTTCCCATACCATGTCAAATAGATGGATGTGTTTGAGACCATTATAGTTAATACCTCCCTAGCTAGGAGGGAGTGTTGATATTATGGTATGCCGGAGGTATTAACCTCCATGTATAACTTTTGACTAGAATATAATATTCCGAAAGCCAGAGAAATCCTAAACGGATGTGTAAAAACCCTAGAAGACAAGTCGACTCAGTAAAAAACTTAATATTAAAGTATTAGCTTCTAGAAGGACAAGTCTGCCACAGGTGAAAAGAACCATTATAAATAGGAGGCGCTTGACCTCACTCACTCACTAAGAGTTGTGCAAGTCTGGAGGAGAGCTGGAGTAGAGCTGCTGTGCAAGTCTGGAGGAGAGATAGAGTAGAGCTGCAGCTAGTGGTGATTGGTTCTTGGTATGTGGTCTTGTGATATCTTTCTGATGTGCTATCTTTGGAGAAGGTGTGCTTTCTTGATGATATTGTGGTTTTCCGAAATCATTCTTTCTCTCAAAAGTTAAAGTGCTTGAGGGTGACAATATTGGATTGTATATGGTGAAAGGAGCACATCAACATTTTAACATTACCTTCCTCTGCCATTGCCATTCCAATAATTTACTGGGAAATGCAGGTGAAACCAAAATATTTTTCCAATGGCACATCCATGCTTAGTGTCCTAACAAAAGGCGCTGGAACTACTCTTTGCTCCATCCAAAAACCCAAATCGGCTATACATAAATTCTGTTGGTACACCTTACACTATTACCTGTAAATGTTGTATGAACCTGCATAGAATTAATCGATCGTGTCATGCCAGTGTACTGTTGCATGCATGCTTTACGACTGCTGAAGGATTTTCGTACGACGGCGACTATACAAATCCTGTACGGTAACTGAAAAGTCGTACAGCGGTTGGCTGATTAAAATCGGTACGGCGTCTGCATCTTACTCTTCCTTGGCAGTTTCAACAAATTGTGGTCGCGGTAGCTTCTTTGACGGGCTATAGCATGAATCAGCGTGGGGCTACAGCAAAATATATATGGCAGCTTGTACGACAACTTCAATCCTACTGGCTGTTCTTTCAGATTCAAAAAATTGCAGGTTGCCCAGTGTATCGAGACCTCAAACCCACACGAAGACTTACTTGCAGGAGCCTGCAATACCCAATTCAACAACTCCCATTCTGTCATAGATCAGTTCATATTTTCTTTGGTGGCTTACGGCGGTTTAGAATGATAGTGGAGGCTGCTTGTGGCAGCTTTATACTACGATGTAAAACAATAATTGACGGATGCTTCAGTCTTTTGATATGGTGGCTTTAGTTTGATACGGGGTGGAGCTGAAAGTATACATAGTCTTATGGGTACCTCCTTAAAAGCGAATTGGTTGCAGATATGTGGGTATCAGAAGTGGTGACTTCGTTTTCAAATTTGGCCATAACTATCTCCTCGTTTTGACACTATGGGGCACAATTAATGATCTTTTAATCTTAAATTATAATATGATGGCTACAAATTGAAGATGTCCGTTTATTCTTAGTCGTCCTACAAAATCAACGAGTCAGATTTATTGTTGATAACAACGAGTCAGATTTATGAATGCATCAGTTAACCTGTTTACTTTTTAACATTTACCTAATCATATTAAGAAATTACTGTAACATCATATGATTGCCACATTTAAATAATTAACCTTTGAGATTACCACGTTTAGCAGGCACTCCTTCAACTTCATTCTTGGAAATTACACGTATTAGACAAGCCACGTTTCCATGCTATCACGGATTTAATCAACTGTCCACGCGTCTCCTCTACCTTGGATTTCCTCAACTGTAAGCCTTTCGGCATTCACCAGCCGCGAGTACCCATACCATCCACAAATGTGGAGAAGTATTGGTGAATTTTCCTTGCCTATTTTCCACGGTAAAAAAGAGTGAGAAAGGTTTTATTTATTTCTCTTAGTGAGAGAGGTCTTATTTGTCCAAAACTCTAAAATTTAATAAGAACTAGAGAATTCTTATTTATCCAAAACTCTGAAATTTAATACATAAGTTTTATTTATTCAAAACCCTAAAAGTCAATAGTAATGGAAATCCTAACTTTTATAGTAAAAATCACTAAATTAACTTTATTACACATTTAAGCCTTATATCTTTATATTCTAACAAAAGTGAGGGCATAGGCAACACATGACAACAAAGACATGGAATAAACATGTAGGAACAATTGAAGGCAACATAAGACTCTGCCTTCACCAAATGGGAAGCACCTTCATTCTTTTGTATTTCACCTAGAAGTGCATGCCAATATTCCAACTATAATGTTGTTGCTCCATGTGGCTTTGGACTTAAAAATTATGTATTTTAGCATTGAAGATGGTCTTTAATGTACACTATCGCATGCAAAAATGGTGTTTAATAGACCCTTTTGGGGGCCCACCCCCTTGCTTAAATTTACTCACGTCAAGTAATCAATAGATTTTTGAGAGGGATTTGGTTTCACCATAACTAAAATAATATATCTCTCATTTTCATCTCATCCATGATTTTCCAAAACAATAAAAATATTTGACAAAATATGATTACTTCCGTGCTTAGGGCTAGAGCTTAATATGTTCAATTGCCAAATTTGACTTTCCAATATTGCATTTTCTAGACTTCTTCATTATATTTGTCTCTCAAGGTGTTTTGTTGTTTTGTTGCAACAATAAGGAGCCCATGGTTCTCTTTTGGTCTCTTTTTCCCCATGTTGTGCTTGGACTATTTTCAAGTTCAATGGAGGATTATACTTCAAATATTCCACCCACATATCTAATCTATCAATAGCTACATGTAATTCATGTGGTTGTTAAATCATATGCACAATGTTACACTCTATGTTGCACTTATTTGGTATGTTCACCTTCTTGTTTACTTAAAGACACACTATGTTGTTTGTTTTGGTGCAACTCACTTCTCAACTCTTCACTTTTCAATGATTTTTCATCCATGATTTTTATAAGGCATTGATTCTTACTTCTTGCTTCTTCAACCAAAATTTTAAAGCTTATAATTTTGCATAATAATTGACTGCCTCATCCTCGAGTAAGGGTGATATTTTTGTGATTAATTTGAGGCCTCAAATTATTTATCCATGCCCTATATTTGTTGGTTTGGTGTCATGAGTTCCACACTCCCATTCTATACAACATCAATTAATCTTTTCAGAGCAATATGGTTTTCTACCACTACTAGTACTTCTTTTTCCTTCTCATTTGGGTAAGACTGACTTTGAATTCTTGACATCATCCATATGTTCATCCTTCTCTTTAGGCTGTTCATGAAGGATTGATTTTTATCTCTTGTATGAGCTTGAAGCTGTTAGGACCTCATATTGTACCTTTTTGACCATACTTTTTACCATTATTATACCCTTCATCACTTATATTTAGATTCATAACACCACCTCATCTGATCATTCCAAGGTATACAACGTCCTTTCTCATTACTATATGCTTAAT
>SNQJ01S0072325.1:0-14532 GCA_010110895.2 Picea sitchensis
GGTCCATGGAGTTTCTTATAGATTCCATGCCCTAAAGATTTCACTTCGTCTTTTCATTATAGGATCACAGATGTGGATGGAAAACCAGGGATACTTTAAGGCTTCTCTTCGAAGAAGACTTCTTCTGAGGTCGAACTGAACACATACTGCCTTTCATGGCTGCTACCATGGATATATACTTCATCATCTTCAATGGATCATAGGATTAGCTCCCTCCTAACCCTTGCTTTATGTATGAGTGCATGTTTTTCTTTTGGAAATATATAATCGACTCCCTCCATCTAGGAGAGTCCACGCTTCCGTCTGCATCCTTATTGCCTTTTGCAAAGTGTTACAAATCTTTTTCCAATTTCCTCTTGATTGTCGACTTCTTTCTGTCTTTGCTTTTTCTAAGTCTCTTCAGGATTGATTCTGATTTCGGCTTATCTTGTAATAGCTTCCACATGATTTGTTTGATGTATTTCATCCTTTCATGTGCGTTATCTGACTTGTATAATGATAACAATCCTTATCTTGTTGTTCTTCCATAAGTATAGTTCTTCTTGGAACATATTATCTTCTAATAGATAGATATACAAGATATGTACAAAGTCTATGCAAACAAGATATGTACAAGTACTAAGAAGAGTATTATTACCTTCAGAAGAAGAAGTCTTTTTCATCCTGCTTAGTCTTCTTTGTAGGTTCCTTTTCTTCGACAATTGGTGCTTCGTATTTCTCCTTCCTTTTCTTTAGCTCGGGACAATGATTCTTGTAGTGACTATACTTTAGACAGTTGAAGCATTGTATTTCTGAAATATCTTTCTCTTGATTTGGCTTCCTCCTCGAACTAAACTTCCTTTTGTTCTTGAAGTTCTTGAATCTTGCTGTGAAGGCTTGATCATCATACTTCTTTTGGTGTTTATCTTTTGCACTGATCCTGGATTCTTCTTGAGCACAACAAGTCCAAAGTTCTTCAAATGTAGGATACTCCTTTCTTGTGTTGATGCTTGCGGCAAATACATCCCACGTCTTGGGAAGACCATCGAGTACTATGTTTACCAATTCCTTCTCTGAAATGATCTCTTCAATAGCTTGTAGTTGATCTCTTAACTGGGAGATCCTCACAAAGTATGATTTTATGCTTAACATCATCATTCATCTTCATGTCACGAAGCTCATTCTTTAGACTCATTATTTGTCCAATGTTTCCGACTGAGAAGAGGATTGCTAGGGCATCGTACATCTTCTTTGATGAGTCAAGATGAGAGATGTAAAGTATCAAGTGGTCTTTTATAGAGTCCACTATGATACTCATGGCATTGATGCCACCGTCTTTGAATTTCTCCATAACTGCAATGTTCTGGGGTTCCTTCTTCAAACTCTGGTTCCACGATCTTTCCTTTCACGATATCCAACACTTTATTCTTGGCAAGGATGAGGTCAATCCTTGTCTTCCACGCTATGAAGTTAGAAGCTCTGTCTAACTTGTTTTCTGACTTCATAGAGTAAGTCATGGCTGCTTTGACTTGGTCAACCCTAGATATGACCAAAAACTCAAACTTAACGTCTTGGCTTGATGAGAGTACCAGGAGATGTGCTAGGCTAGGGCGCACTGATCTATCCGGAAATTAGGTCAATCCCTTCACTTAAGGTGCCTCAACGAGAGGATTATGGTTTCTGCAACTGCACCTGCTAGTAACCCTAGCAACAGTGCTATGGTGACTGCTTCTGCTAGAAACCCTAGCAACAGTTCTTCAATGAGCTTAATATCCTTACGGATATGTTTCCTTCCAACGGTTACACTGAATGAAGGAGGTGTGGGCCCATAACCTGTTAGAATATGAATGAATGTGCTCATTTTACCATTGACAATATCACTATTGTGACCCAACCATAGGCCGAATCCACCCTTCGAGCACCTTAACCTTGACAAAGAATCACTCCGGAAGCAAACCCTAGGCTAGATAGCCAAACAAAGGGTAGCACACCTTTCCCAAAGGATAACGCACCAACAAGAGCTGATCAGATAGTCCAAACCCTAACTAAGAGATAGTCCAAGCCAAACGTGATCTGCTAGCTGCAACAACTGCAATGGTAGCTCTCCTCCAAACTTGTGCACAAAACTGGGCACTGCAGTGCGGACAAGTGCTGCTCTGCAATTCTGAGACTGCCTGCCAGAATGAAGACTGGCCTCCTGTATTTATAGTAATTTTGGCTAACTGCTTGGGCCGACTTCTCATTCTGGGTATCTGTTTAATCAATATATATTATTTCTTCTGTCGGACTTCTTCTCTTGGAGACTAATAACCTAATACAAGTTATCTTCTTGAGCCGACATGTCTTCTAGGGTTATTAGCCAACTCATTAGGGTTTCTTCTTGCTTCTCGGAATATTCTATTCTCGTCAGGTTTACACGTGGAGGTAAATACCTCTCGCAGCTACCATAATATCAACAGATCCTTGTGCAGAGATGAAGACGACACATTGTTCTAGGCACATTAATTAGGTGCAACAATAGCAATGATGTAAATAGAGGTAGAGGACATATGCACATGCCAACCTTAAGAGAGTTTCCAGTTTTGGCTTTTCTCTAATTAGAAATTGCTTTTCCTATTTTGGAAAAGGCACATGGGTTAGGGAATTGCCAGATTTAGATAGAGAACAATTTCCTAGGAGAGAGAGGTTCTTGCTTGAAGGCATTCACACTTGTTGATGATTGCAGCTACATGAGACATCTTCCAGATTGTACTCCTTTGGACTGAGTTGAGATGATCTGTGAGAACGCCTATGTGATAGGTGAGTCGTACTCTTCTGGACTGAGTTGAGATCACTTGTGTTGGTCTCTTGTCGTGCTCCTCTGGACTGAGTTGAGATGACTTGAGATGGTCTCCTGTCGTACTCCTATGGACTTAGTTGAGTTGACTTGAGATGGCTCTCCAATTCGTACTCCTATGGATTTAGTTGAGTTGATTTGTTCGAGAGTGACGACCCTTGTGGTTGAGCACATGTGGACTTGTCCCTAGTGACAGAGCACTAGAGGATGTGTGTGAGACCCCTTGCTATATTTTCAAATAGTAAGACTATTGTGAAACCCTAATTTGTATTGTGAAGGGTACAAGTCGGCCCTACTGTGTAAAGATAATTAATATTATGTGAAAGATCAATTATATTATTGAGGTGTACAAGTCGGGCCTATTGTTCCAATAAACACATCTATTTGATGAGTTAGGTCATGTATTTATTAGAGAGATACATCCCCAGTGTGGATCAAATCTCATTCACTTGGTGAGCTGAAATTTGGCGCGCACTCTTTTCTATGCGCTAGCTTTCTTGGTCATAGAGCACCCTCTTGTGTGCGCTAGTATTTTCAGTGGAGAGGGTTCTTCTCTTGGCAATATAGTAAAGGGTTCCTAGTTTTTTCCCTTGTTTGAGAAGGGTTTTCCTAGGATATCTTCTTGTGTCTTGTGCATGGTTATTCTTCTTGTGATCTTGGTTACTGCAACTATTGTGTTGTTGCATTGTTTATGGTTCGAGTTCATGCCAAATTGAAAAGAAGCTACATGTGCTTGAGCCATCATTAAAAATTCAACATGGTATCAAAGCAGTGTTCCTGAAAGAGCCATTGCACAAGCTACTCCATCACCTTTCCAAGCTAGCCATCACCTTCTTGCTGCAACTGCAAAAACGACCCTTACCCTTTTCCTTGTCAAGTTAGTTTTAACACTTTCCCTTGAGCGTTGGGCCTAAATCCTTCATAGATAGGTACGACCTAGTCCAGTGCATCACCTGCAACTTTCATATTGAAAATTGAATAAGTTTGGATTTTTGGCCCTAGGGTTTCTGTAGATTTCAGTTTCTAGGGTTTCTGCAGGTCGTTGGGGAATTCTTGCAGCTCATTGGGGTTCTTTTGAGGCTTCTTGTTGGTAGTCATAAGTCCAACGAAACCTAGGGTTTCTAGCCTAGCCTAGCCATCAGGTTTTTTGAAGCTAGGGTTTCTAGCCTAACCATTAGGGTTTGTGAATAATCTGCAAGCCATGAGGAACAAAACTTTGGTGGAGGATAGGCTTGATGGATCAAGCAACTTCAGCTCCTGGAAGTCAAGATTACACATCACTCTAGAAGAGAGTGACCTATTGAGATTGATAGAAGGAACTCTGCCAACAACAACAACCGATGAAGAGAAGGCTGAATGGAAGACAGATGATGTCGAAGCTAGAAAGATAATCATCTACTCAGTAAGAGATCATCTACTACCTCACATTACTACCTTGAAGACAACTTATCTAATGTATGACGTGTTGAAGAAGATGTTTGAGAGAAACAACACTAACAAATCTCTTACATTGAAACACCAACTTCAAAATCTCAAGATGACGAAAGATGACACCATTGCTACCTTCTCCATGACAAATAAACCATAACAGATAAATAGCTTGTCATGATTACTCTCACTGCTCTTCTAAGCCATTGGGAACCATTCATTCAAAGTATCAGTGAAAGAGTAGATTTACTTCAGTTTGATCGTCTATGGGTAGATTGCACTCATGAGGACCAAAAGAGCATGATTGTAGACTAAGGTAAGTTTTGTACTACATTCCTTATTTGATTTCATCATTACTCTGTAGTAGCTTGCATTTGATAATGAAGGGTATTATCCCTAGTATGAGAGCCCTCCTGACTTGGACCATTATCCTTGGTACAAGAGTCAAATTTGTTTCTTGGTTGGTTATTATCCCTAGTACGGGAGGCCATTTTGGTTGTTATCCCTACGGGAGGACATCTTGGTTATTATCCTAGTATGGGAAGCCAGATTTCTTATTTCATTATTGAAGGGCCATGATCCTTGGTATGAGAGACCATATTTCTCCTTGCTTAGTAAAGTACTATAGAGGCAGTAAAGGACCTGAGAATGCATGGGATGCCTCCAGGATAACAACACATGAAAATGATGATGTCACAATTTCCTCCATGACAAATGTTTATCCTTCAGACTTCAGGGGAGTCACTTGACTCAAAGGGAGTCAAACTATTTGAGAAGAAAGAAGAGCTAGCAGAGTTTGTGGGGTACAATGAGTCTTCAAAGGCATACCGGATGTACGTCCCTGGCCAGAGACAAATCAAGGTTAGCAGATATGTCACCTTTGAGGAAGAGATAGTCTGAAGATCCAAAGAATCTCATATGGGGTTTGACAGCGAGAAGAAAGAAGAAACAATACCTTCTCCCCCTTCAGCAGTTCAGAGGGAGACATTTACTGATCCACTTGATCTCGTAGCTCCAGTTGATGTTCCCAGAGACATTGCAGTAGGCCATAAGAGGCCTGCATGGGCTCGATAGACTCTACATGAGGCAAAGGGACATGCAACTCCTCGTGGTACATTCCGAGAGAGCAAGAGACCACAAAGATTTTCGAGCTATGTTTTAGCTATGAGCCACATCATTGATACTGAGCCTTCTTGTCATGGAGAAGCAACAGGTCAACAGGTTTGGAAAGATGCCATGATTGAAGAGTATCCGTCCATCATGAAGAATGATGTGTGGGACATTGTTCCGAGACCGAAAGGGAAGTCTATAGTGACTTCCAAGTGGATCTATAAGATCAAACATGCTGCTGATGGAAGTGTCAAGAAGTACAAAGTGAGATTTGTGGCTAGAGGATTCTCTCAGGTGGAGGGAATAGATTATTAGGAGACATTTGCTCCTATTGCCCGATACACTTCCATCTGTATGATTATTTCCCTTGTCGCATCCATGGGTTGGAGACTACATCAGATGGATGTGAAGACAACCTTTCTCAATGGAGAAATTGAGGAAGAAGTTTACATCGAGCAACCAGATGGATTCGTGATACATGAGAAGGAGTCTCTTGTGTGCAGGTTGAAGAAATCCATGTATGGACTAAAGCAGGCACCTCGTGCATGGTATGAGAAGATTGATGGATACTTGATGAGTTTGGGCTTCAACAAGAGTGTTGTTGATCCCAACCTATACTACAACATTGATGGTGACGTGTGCCTGATTTTGGTCCTATATGTTGATGACTTATTCCTCACCGGTTCAGAAAGCCTTATTGTTGAATGAAAGCGTGCATTGGCTTTTGAATTCGAGATGAAGGACCTTGGTATGATGCACTATTTCTTGGGACTAGAAGTGTGGCATAGGACTGATGAGATTCTTTTGAGTCAGTGGAAATACACAATGGAGATATTGAAGATATTCGGGATGACAAACTGCAAGCCCATGGCTACATCGATGGTGATGAATCTGAAGAAACTGAGCAAGACTTCTTCTGATTCAGTTGAGATTGATCAACATCTTTACAGGCAGTTGATTGGATCATTGATGTATCTAGTTAACACCAGACCTGATATATGCTATGCAATGAGTGTACTCAATCAGTTTATGAGTCAGTTGAGACAGACACACTGGATAATAGCGAAGCATGTGTTGAGATATTTATGAGACACAATTGGTTATGGACTAAGATATGCCTCCAGTGTAGACATGAGATTGCACGGATATGTCGATGCAGATTGGGCAGGGAGCGTAGTGGACCGGAAGAGTACCTTTGGTTGTTGTTTTACTTTGGGATCAACTATGGTTTCCTGATGCAGTAGGAAACACACTTATGTGGCTTTGAGTATCGCATAAGCAGAGTACATTGCATTATGTGTGGCAGTCCGCGAAGCAGTGTGGCTTCGCAAGCTCCTTGTAGACTTATTTGGACATGAGATTGATTCCACCGTTATCCATTGCGATAACCAAAGCTGTGTGAATCTCTTAGAGAACCTCGTGTTTCACAATAAATTGAAACACATCGAGATCAAATGCCATTACATCAGAGATATGGTCCAAAGGAAAGCAGTACATGTGTTGTACCTTCCTACATGTGCAATACCAAACCGCTTGCCAAGACGAAGTTCGAGTACTTCAGTGAGAGACTTGGCTTGGTGGAGAATGCCTCCCTAGCTGAGAGGGAGTGTTGATGATTGCATCTTCATGAGACATCCTCCAGATCGTACTCCTCTGGACTGAGTTGAGATGATCTGTGAGAACGCCTATGTGATAGGTGAGTCGTACTCCTCTGGACTGAGTTGAGAGGACTTGTGTTGGTCTCTTGTCGTGCTCCTTTGGACTGAGTGGAGATGACTTGAGATGGTCTCATGTCGTACTCCTATGGACTTAGTTGATTTGACTTGAGATGGATCTCCAGTTCGTACTCCTATGGATTTAGTTGAGTTGATCTGTTTGAGAGTGACGTCCCTTGTGGTTGAGCACATGTGGACTTGTCCCTAGTGGTAGAGCACTAGGGGATGTGTGTGAGACCCCTTGCTATATTGTCAAAGAATAAGACTATTGTGAAACCCTAATTTGTATTGTGAAGGGTACACGTCGGCCCTACTGTGTATAGATAATTAATANATTGAGTTGTACAAGTCGGCCCTATTGTTCCAATAGACACATCTATATGATGAGTTAGGTCATGTATTTATTAGAGAGATACATCCCCATTGTGGATCATATCTCATTCACTCAACACATTCACTTGGTGAGTTGAAATTTGGTGCACACTCTTTTCTATGTGCTAGCTTTCTTGGTCATAGAGCACCCTCTTGTTTGCGCTAGGATTTTCTGTGGAGAGGGTTCTTCTCTTGGCAATATAGTAAAGGGTTGCTGGGTTTTTCCCTTGTTTGAGAAGGGTTTTCTCAGGATAACTTCTTGTGTCTTGTGCATGGTTATTCTTCTTGTGATCTTGGTTACTGCAACTATTGTGTTGTTGCATTGTTTATGGTTCAAGTTCATGCTAAATTGAAAAGAAACTACATGTGTTTGAGCCATCATTAAAAATTCAACAACACTCTCATAGTGGGTGCTCTATTTTACGCAGGTTTTTAGGTTGGCTTGGTCCATTTCCCTAGATAGGATTAGGGTTAGGGTTTGGAACAATTAACTTAGGTGAACTATTAGGGTTGCCTACATGCATTGTACCCTAGATCTATTCTAGTTTATAAAGGAAGGATATGACAAACCACTGGGATGGTTACTTAGATTTTTGGTGAGACACTTGCTATGTAAAATTTATGCTTATGTGATTGGTTGCTGCAATCTTAGCTTGATGTAATAGGTTTAAGCAATTGATGTGTTTGTGATCTAGCATTCCTTCCAATGATTTTGATAGGTTAATTACTTTTCTATTACGCAAGGTCTATAGAATTGTAGGTTTTCTTACCTTGGAGTGAAAATTTAATGTGGTGTCAATGTTGTGCATTCTGAAATCTTCCAAGATCCGTGTTTGAAGTGTGTTGCTGCTTGTAAAAGGGTGTTGTTAGAGGACTTCAGTGGGTGTGATTCCTAGAAGTCTCCAAGGATTCAAGCGATTAATGCTTGAGATAGGAACTAGGCCCTTAGAGGGGTTGTGGGTGAGATGCCTAGGGTACTTTAGTGTCTGGAGTGTTGCTTATGCTCGAGAGAGACTGATCTGATTTTTTTTGATGTGTTTGTGATCTAGCATTCCTTCCAATGATTTTGATAGGTTAATTACTTTTCTATTATGTAAGGTTTATAGAATTGTAGGTTTTCTTACCTTCGAGTGAAAATTTAATGTGGTGTCAATGTTGTGCATTCTGAAATCTTCCAAGATCCGTGTATGAAGTTTGATACTACTTGTAAGAGGGTGCTTTTAGAGGGTTTCATCGGGTGTGATTCTTAGAAGTCTCCAAGGATTTGAGCATTTAGTGCTTGAGATAGGCACTAGGCCCTTAGAGGGGTTGTGGGTGAGATGCCTAGGGTACACTAGTGTCTGGAGTGTTGCTTATGCTTGAGAGAGACTGGTGTGATTTTTTTGTTTAAGGTGTGTTTAGAAGTTGTAGAAATGCCTAGTCTCGATCTCAGACTGCAACTGGTTAAAGGGCACTTTCAACTTTACACCTTGGAATTGCAGATTGTAGATGTTGTTGGAAGAAGTTGACATTTGGTGTTTACTAGAAGCCAATGTTACAACACCTATTGATCCCATAGAATTGGACAAATACAACATGAGGGTTGCCAACAAAAAGAGAATCATCGTTGATTCTGTTGTTCCAGAGTCTGTACTTAAGGCTTTAAAAAGTACAATGTTTAGGCATCCGAAAGTTAGTAAGATGTAAAAAGGGAGGAGGGTATACCTTCGGGAAAGGAAGCTAGGTTTGATTTCTAGGTTGACGCTGTCTGGCTTCCAACTGTTTCTGGATGTTTATATCCTTTTCAATCGCAGCCCATGAACGTTCAAGTTCTGCCCGGGTACTAGCCGTTTTAAGTATGGTATCAAAGAGATTTAGAGCGATATGGGTTTGATCTGTCAAGCCGGGTTCAATATTGGGTTTTCTTAAAACATGGACAGTCATAGAGGAACAAAAAATTTAAAGAAATCCGAAAGATTTTATGCTGTATCAATTTGATTTTATAAAAGAGAACTTTAGAAATCAATATTAAAAGCAAAATTGCAAACCAAAGGCCTTTTTCCGTAACTGTGTTATATTTGAAATAAATGGTGTATGAATTATGGGAAAAACATTAAGCTGTTTATAAAATAAGGCTCCTATCAAAAGAGAATCTCACTCTGTAAACAGGAGAAGAAAATGAGATAAGAAATGGTCCGATGAAGCATAAAATATGACAACTTAAAGATTTACAGGTCTTGTACCTGCTAGTAGCCGATACAGAGGAAAAATTGTAAACAATAGATAGCTAAACATTAATCACTGCAGTAGAAGTTTTACTAAATTGCAATACGACATTCATCAGATATATATAAGTGAAATAAGAATGAATATGAAATAACAAAGAGAACAAACTCATAACATAGTAGTGACGGAATTAGGAATCTCTGGATTGCTTTGTATTAGTTCTCGAAAAGAGACAGTCTCTATTACAATTAATCAAAAAGGTCCAACCCCTTTTTTCTTTCTTCAAAATGTATATTTATACAATTTTTTATGCACTGGAATCTCAATAGTTCCAGAGGTTTTCGGTTACAATCAAAAGGAGTTGAAACGTTTTGTTTCTTTATCTCTATTATCATCGGGTACCCGAAACCCGCCTCTTCGCATGCTTCTTGCAAATAACACACTTCTCCACTAGCTGTGATATCAACTTAGATGGCTCTGCTTGATTATTTGCCTAAAAAAATATAGCAGTCTTTCATCAAAAGCGACAACTTTCCTTCCACCTGTTGATCTTTGGCATTGATAGAGCATAACAATATACTCGGTTTAATTAGCCATTTGTCTATTTGCACTATGTTTGTTTGAGCTATTTGTGATATTTCAGCTAATTCTCTTTCTTCCTTTTCCTTGATATTAAGCATATATTTAGTTGTATTGATCTGACCCAGTACCTCCACGCCACTTTCACCATCGAAACCCAAACAAATCTCACTTAACAAACCAAAAATTTCTTCGTAAGATTTCCTTAGCTTCATAGCTTGTTGTTTGCCTTCGGATATATTTCGCTCCCATTCTTTCAACAAGATATTACCCCTGGTTTGCTCTGCGATGGGAAAACTAGAACTACTGCTTGTTTCCCTTGTCGTTGTGGCTATAATAGCCTCTTGGAACGCCACCCGAGCTGCTCCGACATCCCTTTCTTTAAGAGAGAGGTTTTCCAACACCTGATCAATGAGTTGGAAGCTGCTTTGAATTGTTTCTACTTTTACAAGCAGACCCTGTTGCGCCGCCGATAACCTTTTTCTGATCTCTATTGCTTGGGATTGAAATATCCCGATATCGATTACCTGGCTTTTGGCAAATTCTAGTTTGGCCCGAAGCTGGTCTATCAATTCTCCCTGCTAGCTTATCTGAGTCTGACTCGTCTGAACCTTCAACTGTGTTTGTTCGAGATCGACTTTAAGCCGCTCAATTTCTTTTTGATCTTCTATTCTTTCTTGCTCTAAAATCGCACTTGCCTAATCTTTAGCAGCAGCCTCTGCTGTAGCTAGTTTAGCCTCTAGTGTCTTGATCAAATGATTTTTTCGTTTTAGCTGATCTTTTAGGGTCCCGACTGAATATTGGTTCGCCGTGGTGAAAGCACCCAATGTTCCTGCTATTTGCGTCGCGAATTCTACTTTCTTCATATTTTTCCCATCAGTTAAAATTTTAAATTTCTTAGAGACAGTACCTGCCTCTTGGTAGAGTTCTTGTCTCACAACCACTTTCCTCTTCTTATCGAAGAAGAATTCATTCGGTGGTATCTCTTCTACTGATATAGGTGTCAATTTTTCACCCAAAATCCAACCTGCGTAAGGGATTTCCTTTGCAGATTGTAGGGGGTAATGGAGGCGATGGGATTGCCGACCTGTTTAGAAGATTTCCTGGGAGTAATGACTGAAGTTGGCTCGCTTGGAGGACCGGAAGCCTCGGCTTCCTATTTCGGGCCCCCAACTTGCTCTTCTTTATCGTGTTGTTCTTCTTGGCCGGGTGCTAAACCTTTAGAGCCTCTGGCTTCTGTTTGCTGCTCCTCTTCTATCGTTGGATTTTCACCCCGTAATACTGGAGGAAGGCAACTCCGAAACCTCAGCGCTTGCCTTGGATGCTTTTCACGGGGCCATGATAGGGTACTGTAACTTAGCTCTTCTGCAATAAAAATGCGTATACATATAGAAGTTAGCTTACTGAAAAAAACTTCTCTGTGCGGGATAGAAATGAACTTTATGAATAAAATAGGAAGCAAAAGATCTATATCTTCGAACATTTAACACATCGATGTCCTTACGAACAGAACGATCCAATCATATTTAGATAGAGATTTTGGCAATAAAAACCATATCCTTACTTTGCCGTTTTTCCTTATTTCCAATTAATGCCATAAAATTTGACGGTTCGTGGCACAAGCTGGCGCAAGGAACATTTGAAATTACCTCGTAAACTGTGCATTATTATCATTTGCATTAAACATTGATTATGCTGGCTTGGCTTCCTTAATCAGGATTTAAATCAACATTTCGACGTTCGTTGTATCGAGACTTTTAACTCTAACCTTTCGAGCCTCTAAAACCCGAGACTGCGATGATTAGATTTAATTAAGCAAGGATGTAACTAAGATTAAGTGTTTTTAATTAATTATGCTTTCATTTATATCGCGACTTTGCGGCTCGGGACTTCGAAGGTAAAGTTTCCGGGAGGAATGTAAACCGAGTCGCGAAATCCCGAGAAACTTAATCATGGTCAAAACTAATCAACCCTGACTCTAACCTGGGTTACTTAGGTAAAATTTTTGTGGCTTCGTGTTTCAGAGTTTTAGCGGTAATGTTTTAGGAGAAAGTGAACGCTGAGACGCAAAATCCCGACAACACTTGACTAGGGTTTACATGGTCTCACTCTTAGCTTTCACCTGAGGTAAGATTTTAAAACTTTTCGCGACCTCGCACATCGGGGTGTGTAAATCTTGTGACTTGTAAGTCCCGAAGAGCGATATTTCGAGGTACAAAAATCAACAACCTTCGTTCAACGATAACAAGTGGTAAATTGTGAAACATCACATCTACCGCTATTTCGCATGTCGAGACTACTGAGATTTTTAGTAGGTGAATGTCACGAAGCGAAAAAGAACTTAAGAACCGACATTTGACCTTTAAAATAAATTTGAACCAAAAAAGAAAAAAAGGCGGCTCCAACAGATTCCAGGAAGAATCATTTGATCCCATGAAGAATCATTTGATCCCTAACATAATGGAGAAAAAGGTCGGCTAATTATATGTACTATCTTAGATCCATCCTAACTTTGGATATATCATGTGTTGAGGGGCATCAAGTCCATGTTGAGAACAGAAGGAATTAGACATCTCCCTCATACTGGGATGTAGAAGGTAGCTATTGGTGAAGTAAGAAAATGTGGGATATGCGTAATTTCTTCGTGCTCAACATGGAGTTGATGTCTCTCATAGAATTTTATACACACACACACACAAACACAAAGTTGATATAAAATTATTTTAATTAAGGTGGACACTGAGATATTCTATTTATACATGATATTGATTTTTTTTTGTTATTAATATTTTTTTAAATGACATGTGTCAAGTTCATGTTGATCATGGAAGGAATTATACATCTCCTTCATATTGACCTATAGAAAGCACCTTTCAACGCAATGATGTTTGATCACTCTATATTAGAGTGTAAATATTTCTTGCAAGATGCTTTTGAAGAACAAGATTACTAGCATGCCCATGAGTGACATATACATGGTGGCTAGCTACTTGAAGAAGATCATTGAATTAAGAGATCAACTTGCTACGACTACGATCAAGATGAAGGCCATGATGAGGAGTTGATAACACTAAATGTGCTCTTTGCACCTTGGGGACACTTTATGCGAGGTGTTTGTGCTCATGAGAAGCCACCTATCTTTGAGAAACTTGGGATGATTTCATCCAAGAGAAGACAAGGCTAGAGACAATTTGGGCTAGAGTGGAGGAGATTCAAAACCTAACCTTCATTGGGAAGTGAGGAGATGATATAATGAACAATAGTTCATTAATTGAATATCCAACATAAGAAGGACATTGAGGTGAAATATATAAAGGACAAGTAATATAAATTGAATCATTATTGATTAAGATATGATAGATGATTGATACAATTGCCTTGCGACATTATATTTATATTAACTGGTCACAAAGGTGAATGGTCATGTACCTTAGGTTATGCATTTTAGTTTTAATACACATTTGTCTTATGCAATTTCTTCAAATCTTTGTGGGAAAATACTGTCTTTGTTTTGGATTATAATGCCTTCTCATGATTCTTCATTCTTGATGACGTGATGGTTAATGACACAAGATGATATGAGTTATGAAGTATGGAGCATAATTGTTGTATTGTGAAAGGGTCAGACCACCATAATTCAATTTTCTGCAACACTTTGTGGTGATGACTTTTGTGATTTTGGGGATTATAAGATTCTACTCTTGAGCTTGTCTTTGATATATTGGGATATTCCCTTAGTTTCTCATATTAATTTCATTTTGGTTAGTTTGTTGAATAATACAATGACTATTATAATTAGGATGATGACAAGGCATCCTTGCATCTTGTGTCTTGTTGGAACTTTTGTCTTTTGATACTTCTGATGACGGTTTGGATTTCTACATATTAATAACTTCTCTAATTTAGTTAAGGATCAATAATTGTTTCCTTATCGATCAATACTTCCTTGCCAATAAGTTCCTCTAGATTTTTCCATTGTGACTTCTTTTCAATTTTTAACTTCTTATTTTGTGGGATCAAGCTTTGGCTATGGTTTTTGAGACGATAATTTTTTCATCCTTATCGGTGAAAACCTTGTCAAGTCTTGTTTCCATCTTTCATAATGATTTTTAGTTATTTCGAGGGATCACATCTGTGACATCTTTCAAGGCTTTGATGAGGGAGATTTTTGACATGACTTCATTGTAAAGTCTTGCAATGTTATCTTTTTCTTCTTATAAGAGAACATCAATAATTTCTTCTTCATGTCTAAAATGAGTGCCCACAATTTAGTTAGGATCAATAATTGTTTCCTTATCGATCAATACT
>SNQJ01S0072325.1:20050-31377 GCA_010110895.2 Picea sitchensis
GACTTAAAATTCCTAAGTCAAAGTGAAATTAGAATCATAAAGTAAGGTACAAGGGTAATAGTCTTCCCCCTTTGTTCTTAGAGACTCATAAGCACATGGGTACCACTTTCCAAGGTACCCAAATCTCAACACACTAGAGGTGCGCTAGCCTAGTGTTAGGGTTTATATCTTGTCTGTGGCTCTTGAGCGCTGGTGAATGGTTGGAATTTTTGAATGGAATCCATCTAAGAAAGGTTAGTTGGGTTTTCCCAGGATAAATATCTTGTGTTCTCTTGTCTACTGTTTATGCTGCTTTATTGATCTGTCTATGGTATAATATTTAATCTTAAAGGAATAAAATAACACTAGTAACTATATTGATCTATAAGTAAAGAAAATATAACATGGTATCAAATTTGGTTACCTTCAAAACAATTTGACCACTGGAAGGAAGATCGCTGTAGCAGTACCTTGCAACTGCAAAAAAATTTCAAGCTCATTGAGAACTATTCCAAGTTCATTGTGGATAATTCTTTTATAGAGCATTGTTCCCTACCCTAGCACACCCCCTAAAACCCTCAACGTGTAGTTTGGTGAAGTTTGAAAAATCGATATTTTTCAGTGCTAGGGTTTCTACCAGCAAAAATGTCAACCAACATGAGAGTTGAAGATAGATTGGATGGAGAACACAAATTTAGATCATGGAAGCACAAAGTTCTTCTCATACTAGAAGATAATGAGTTATTGGATCATATCAAGAAGATTCTTCCATAACCAGAAGAAGAAGACGCCAAAGCAAAGTTCTGGAAGAATGAGGTCAAGGCTAAGAGGATCTTGACATACTCAATAAAGGATCATCTGATACCTAATGTATCCGAGCTGAAGACATCGAAGGAAATGTTTGATTCCTTAACAAAACTTTATGAAAGTAAGAATACCAGTCGAAATCTTACTCTAAGGCATCAAATCATAAACATGACAATGAACAAGTCAGAAACGGTAGCCAACTATTTTACGAGGATCTCACAGATTAAGGACCCGTTAGTAGCCATTGGAGATCCAGTAGAAGACGATGAACTTGTGACTATTTCACTCAATGTATTTACCTTCTCTTGGGATCCATTTTTTCAAGGGATTTGCGCCAGAAACAAATTACCCAAGTTCAACAACCTATGGGTAGATTGCACCCAAGAGGAATCCAGGTTGATATCCAAATCACAGAAGACTAATGATGATCAAGAAATTGCTACCCAAGTGAAGAAGAGAAAGGAAAGGGAAGAAGGTAGTCCAAAGAAGTCCAAGAAACCATGCCACAGGAAGGATGCATCAAATATCAGATGCTACACCTACAAGAAGATGGGACAATATGCCTCACAATGCCTCATAAACATGAAAAGGGAGAGAAGAAGAAGCACCATGCACATACAACAGAAGTTGAAGAGCACAATTCAAAGGATGAATAATTTGTATTTGTTTCAACACTCATAGGAACCATCACTTAAACGAGTGACACTTGGCTCATAGATAGCAGTGCTTCCAAGCACATGACCGGATCTAGAAACTCTCTTTCAAATCTAATAGAAAAGAGCTCATCCCTTCAAGTGGAGCATGGGGATGATTCGAGGCATGCAATCAAAGGCGTTGGAGAAGGATCCCTACAAATTGACTCAGGTAACCGTCTTTTAATTAAATATATTTTGTTTTTACATAACTTGAAGAAGAATTTACTTTCCATCTCTTCTTTAGAAGATAAATGCTTTAGAGTAGCTTTTGTGTATGGCCAAGTTCTTCTATGTCTGAAGAATTCAAGCATTGATAAAACAACCATGATTGGTGTTCGAGAGGGAGGACTATATAAATTGAAGGGACACCAAGAACAAGCCTTTGTACACAACAATATTATCTCAAGTGAGATATGGCACCAAAGAATTTCTCACATAAACTATAGAGAATTACCTATATTGGGAAAGATGGTTACAGGTCTACCCGACATTCAGGTAGAACGTGATGGAGTAGGCAAATATTGCGTACTTGGAAATAATTTCAAGGGAACCTTTTCTAGCAGTGACAACAGGTCCATGGGTATCTTGGACATCATACACTCTGATGTATGCAGACAGATGACGGTGCCATATTTAGGAAACTTTGTATACTATGTCTTATTCATAGATGATTATTCTCGAAAGACATGGATCTACTTCTTGAAAAAAAAAAAGATGTTGTCTTCAACAAGTTTCAGGGATTCAAGGATTTAGTTGAAAATCTCTCTGAAAGGAAGATTAAATTCTTGAGATATGATAATGGAGGTGAGTACACCTCAAAGGAGTTTAAAGACTTCTACAGAGAATCAAGGATTAAGAGGGAGCGAACAACTCCCTACAACCCCTAGCAGAATGGGGTTGCAGAAAGAAAGAATAGATCCATTGTAGAAGCAACAAAAACGATGATCCGTGATCAAGGCCTACCCATGCACTTATGGGAAAAAACATCTAGTACAACTATGTATGTCCAGAATAGAAGTCCTCACAAGATATTGGAGAACAAAACAATTGGAGAAGTGTTTACTGGAAAGAAACCATAAATCAGTCACTTGAGGATTTTTGGTTGTCCAGTATTTATACATGTTCCAAAGGAGAGGAGAACGAAGCTGGAACCTTCAAGAAAGAAGGGCACATTCGTTGGATACAATGAGACTTGAAGGCTTATAGAATATGCATTCCCGGGAAGAGACAGATTGAGATCAGTCATGATGTAATATTTGATGAAAATCAAGCCTTCAGAAGATCAAGGGAGTCTCACATGGATGAGGACCGAGAGGAGCAGGAGGCTCCAAGAGAAGTAATCATGGAAGAATCTACACCAAAGGAACCCATTCCAAAAGTTCAGAAAGAGATGGTAGAGTCATAGAGCCCTGTAGATCCACCCAGAGAAACTGCAGTTAACAGAAAGAGACCGCCTTGGCTCCAGAACACCTTATAGGAAGTTGAAGGTCATGCAGCTCCCAAAGGATCTTTTAGAGAGAGCAAGAGACCACATAAGTTTTCTAGTTATGTGGCACTGATGAGCAACATCATTGATGCAAAGCCTTCCACCTTTGAAGAAGTTGCTGGGAAGAAGGAATGGAAGGATGCCATGATGGAGGAGAATCAGTCCATCATGAAGAATGATGTGTGGGAGGTGGTTCTGAGACCAGAAGGGAAGTCAGTAGTGACTTCCAAATGAATATACAAATCAAGCATGTTGTATATGGAAGCATAGAGAAGTACACAACAATGTTTGTGGCTAGAATATTCTCCCAAAGAGAGGGAGAAGACTATGATGAGACATTTTCTCTTGTAGCAAAGTACACTTCCATTAGATCGATTATTGCGATTGCTTCCACAATGGGATGAAAATTACACCAGATGGATGTCATGACCGATTTCTTGAACTATGAAATAGAGGAAGAAGTGTACATAGAGTAGCCACAAGGTTTTTTGATCCATGGGAAAGAGTCCCATGTTTGCATATTAAAGAAGGCCTTGTACGGATTGAAGCAGGTGCCTAAGGCATGGTATGCTAGGATAGATAACTACCCGATGAGCTTGGGATTTACCAAGAGTGATGCATATCCCAATCTTTACTATAAGGTTGAGAATGGTTGTCTGTTGATCTTGGTTCTATACGTGGATGACTTGTTTCTGAAAGGAGATGAGAAGCTCATAGTCGAGTGCAAGAGGGAGCTCACTTCAGAGTTCAAGATGAAGGATCTAGGTTTGATGCATTACTTCTTGGGATTGGAGGTGTGGCATAGATCATATGATACTTTCCTTAGCCAAGGAAAATATATTGTTGAGATCCTGCAGAGATTCGAGATGAGGGACTGCAAGTCCATGACCACACCCATGACTATAAATATGAAGCTTCTAAGTGATTCATCTTCAGATTTGGTGAATCCCATGATGTACAAACAACTGATTGGATACTTGATGTACTTGGTTAACACAAGGCCGAACATCTGTTTTGCAGTGAATGCCTTGAGTCAGTGCATGATTGAACCTAGACATGTACATTGGATGACGAAAAAACATATGTTGAGGTACCTACGTGGTACAATTGGATATGGATTGAGATATATCTCGGGTGGAGATGTGAAGTTGCAGGGATATACAAAATTTGACTGGGCAGGGAATGCAGTGGATTAGAAGAGTAATTTCAGATGTTGCTTTAGTATGGGATCAATTATGATCTCATGGTTGAACAGGAAGCAAACATCAGTGGAACTCAGTACAATAGCGACAGAGTATATCGTAGCTAGTGTGGAAAGCCGTGAATACGTGTGGCTTCGGAAGTTGCTTGCAAGGATATTTGATCTATAATTGGAGCCAACTTTGATACATTGTGACAATCAAAGTTGCGTAAGGATTTCATAGAACCTTGTCTTTCATGAAAAGTCAAAGCACATAGAAATCAAATATCATTACATCTGAGACATGGTGCAGAGAGGAGCTATAGAGCTCCGGTACATATCCACGGATGAGAAGATAGTGGACATTCTCACCAAGCCTCTCTCTAGAGTGAAGTATGAGTACTTCAGAGAAAATCTTGGCGTGATGCATAATTTCCACCCTCGTTGAGAGGGACATGTGTTGTTTCTCCTCCTTCCGGCTAACCTCTCTGGCCAAGGGTTCCCTAGATCAGTCATGTGAGGTGATTGAGGGGGTAATGCATTGTCAAACATGATGATATAAGAAACACTTGATGAGAGAAGAAACATCACACACATAGTTGTGAGGACTATGGGAGTATCTTTGTGCTACTAGATGAGACTATAACTATGACTGATGGCATTGTAGTAGTTGTGTGTTACTATCTGATTGTTGCATAGTTATAGAGACATCAACTATGACTACGATTGATGGAATTGTAGTAGTTGTGTGCTACTAGCTGATTGTTGCATAGTTATAGAGGCCATGACTATGGCTAATGACATTGTAGTTGTTGTGTGCTACTAGTTGATTCTTGCATAGTCATGGGGATTACAGACTATGATTATCATTGATGGCATGGTAGTAGTTGTGTTCTACTAGTTGATTGCTTCATAATCATAGAGACTGCTTGACTACATAGTGATATCTTGTGTAGATTTCAGTTGATTGCAGGAGAGAGACATTGTGTCTCTGGACAATAGTTGTGTGCTACTTGGAGTGGTTATGTACCACTGGATAGTAGTTGTGTACTACTATGGATCGAGGTGTTCTATTGGATGGAATTATAGTAGTTGTGCGCTACTAACTAATTTCCATGGAGACTACCATATCGCTGGGATGTAGTTGTGTGCTACTATTTGATTGCAGAGACTGTGATGGATGATTCAAGCTACCGATGACATTGTAGTAGTTCTATGCTACTAGATGATTGTAGAGTAGTCCATGGAATACTATATGAATACATCATGGAAATAGACCTCCCTAGCTAAGAGGGAGTGTTGATGTTTTGGTAGTTGCGGGAGGAACTTTCCTCTAGAATACCTTTCTTATATGAAGAGAATATTCTGGAAGTCCAGGAACACCATTAAACAACAAGAATAATACCCAGAAGAGAAGTCGACCCACATAGAAAATAATAAAGTAAAAATAAGATTCCTAGAGAAGAAGTCGGCCCAAGAAGTTGACTTGAAGACTATAAAGAAGGAGGATGTATAGCTCATTTGGACACACTAACAACACACTCTCTCACTAAGGAAAATGTGCGCAAGTCTGAGGAGGAAGAGGAGACATAGAGCTAGGGTTTTGGTTATTCTTGGTGGCTACTTTATCTTGTGCACTATCTCTCTAAGGAGGTGCACTCTTCTTGTATTTTGTTGTTGCTGCAACTATGAGAAATAGAGGTGCGTTATCCTAGTGCTAGGGTTTATATCTTGTCTATGGTTCTTTAGAGCTGGTGAATGGTTGGACTTTTTGAATGGAATCTATCTAAGAAAGGTTAGTTGGTTTTCCCCCCATTATGGGTTTTCCCAGGATAAATCTCTTGTGTTCTCTTGTCTATTGTTTATGTTGCTTTATTGATATGTCTATGGTATAACTATTAATGTTAAAGGAATAAAAGAACACTGGTAACTGTATTGCTCTATAAGTAAATAAAATCTAACACTAGTCTATCCAGAGCCCTAAGGATCAAGACCTCATCTACCCAAGCATAAATCTGGATCGGTACTCACGTACATTAGGAATATCGAAAGGTTGTCCTAAATTTCCTCCACAACAACCAGGTACATTCCAAGGCATCGAAGTTCAATCCCACAACACCATTGACGAGCAATGCTCTAGCTACTCTTCAGGACTTCGACATCACAACTCTAATACAAGGCATAAGAATTATTGGCATTAGTAAATTGAGTTGTCCCCAACCCATAAGTTATTACTTTGTAAATATTCTCCCTCGTAGGTATGGGCTCCCGCGAGATCATCAAATAAACCGTGCCTCTCAGCCCACTAGTGGAAGCCATGACATTCACCACCTCACAACATGCAACCAATGCATTAGTTATAATCATAATATCAACATCTCAAAGAAATAATCCACATGTTAAATACAACATCATTGTCATTACCACAGGCTCATGAATTCCATCATAAATATCTCATAATAAATATGCATGTAAGTACCACATGCCATCACATCATGACTTCCTAAAAATATTATCCTAAAGGAATTTCGTGCAATAACATCATGTCATTACATCAAGAGATATTATCATAAGATCACAACCTCAACATGTCTTTTCAAATATGATAAATGGAGCCACATGTTATCCTAACATCATAGCATGTCATCATGAATATGATAATCATCTCAACACATCACATGCAAGGTAAATAAATATCATGATTCATCGACAAAATTAAATTTACTAGTCTGAAATAAATATCATGATTCATCAGCAAAATCAAATTTACTAATATGCATAATAGAGGATGCTAAATTTTATCTCTAAAGAATGAGTTACCATCAAAACATCCATCTAGCACATGGATCTATTGAGTTAAGTTTAACAGCCCAAGTTAGGTGATCGATTTCCTGATTATAATTTCCTCTTCTTTCAACAAGGAGGTGGGCATTTTATGGATTTTGGATCCTCACCCTATCAGATCCTAGGTTTCCCATTTAATCCATTTTATTTTTCCTTGAGCACTTGAGCATTTAATTAGTTTAGGTGCCTAAAGTCACTAAATTATGCAAAGAATCCTCCTAGCGAGTTTCACCATGCAAATGAAATCCAACCCTTTACCATTACATACATAAGATAAATTGTGCATTGAATTCCCCAATAGAACTCACTTAGAATTCCATGGATTCATGGGAAACACAAGGTTACACGAATTTTCTAGCTCACCCTTTACATACCCAACAATACTAGTAGGTAACAATGATAATTCCAATGGTTAGACTGGTTCAATTTCCATTAGGAACCGGTCTTAAGTATACATGGAATTTAATCAACACACTTTCATCCTTGGCCAATACAATGCCAATTCATAAGAAATATCTACTACAACTCCTACCCAACACTATTCAAAATCTCATTTACAAATGTGATTATAGTCCAACAAGGTATAATTCATCAATTTACAGTTCATGCAATTTATAAGTAACAAAAAATTACACAACCCAATAAATTCTCCTCGTTCTGGAAGGAAAACATAGTAAGCAACATATATAGAAGAAGTTACAAAACACGACTATACTTATCTTAAATGAATGTTATCCCCTATGCACTAGCTTTGTAGGAGTGTTTTTCCTCCCATTTGTAGACATCCACTACGGACACCACCCCCCAAGCTAGCTATGAGTCACGACGACAAAGACTGTCACCTCAAATATTGTAGGAGATAGCATGCATTCTAGATGGCAGGGAAACCACAGTCATAAATGAATAAATACTTACTCACATTCCCCACCTATAATCAATCCATCACTATCTAAGTCAACGAACATAATAATATCAACTATGTTCTCCCAATGTCCTTCCATGCAAAATATTACACATTGGGGAGCTACCTAATATCCTTAACAAAATACCATAAGTCACTCTCTTCCAAACGTGTGAGTGCACAATATATTAATGAATTCCATATGTAATTCCCTAGGAAAAATGAAGATAGTTCCCATGGATATAAAAATATAATATATAGTTGGCTTCAAGCATTAAAATGTTTAGATTATATATGCATTTAACATTCTCAACTCTCATAATCTAAGTATAGTTATCATAACATGAACTTAGGAGATATCCAACCTGTATATACAGTTATGGTAGGAAATGGATCATGATCATTACAAGAAATACGAGCAAGCAAAGTTCTTGAGAGGAAACAACAACTCATCTATATGTATAAAGATACTCTAATATGAAAGATCAGTTGTCTCTTGTTATAAAGCCACTCAATTCTATAAATTATTTAGTAATACCTTCAACTACTAGAACTTCCGGAGCATCCAGTTTCCAGTTTCTATTTTCTCATATTACGTCATTACAACATTATGTAAGAAGATACTTGTGCTAATATTGATCACAATATCATACTCAAAGATTGTTCTAGGGCTTGTTAGCCTAAGTGGCACTGCGAGATCCATTCAAACAAAAATACTAGTAGCATCTGTGGGCTTCTTGCTCATTCTGAATAGCATCATAATATCAACAAAATAATTTATTCAAGCTATTTTCTTCCCCTATTCAAGATACAATGTTCTCGGAGCAAGATAACTTAGTAACCATTATTACTAGAATTAACCAACCATTATTAATTAACCACATTTGTCATCAAAGATTAAATTTCATTGTTATTGATTATAACTAACTCCAATATAGCTATCAATATAATTGGCATATGTTCAACATATAGCCATTTTATCATATACCTATACATTAATGATCTAGAGATCGAAATTGGAGTAATGTCCCAATCACTGTTACTCGTGCTTAATAATTATTATGTAAATTCATGTCCATTAGGGTCACATTTCTTAGGATTTCCAAGTTGTGTGTATATCTGTAGTTAGCCTACAATTTGATTCTTCTGAGAAAGACTACATAAATTTATGTGTTGTTTAAACGAATTGTGCAAGCTTATAAAACACGAATATGGACATTGTGCACTTGATGAAATATTTGTTTTGCAAAAGAAATTGATTGATAGTTCATTTATGTAGCTTAGGGTTGCTTTGCACAAATTGTTAATAATGTGTGAAGTGGATCCATATAGTCAGATGGATGTTTAGGTTATGTTGAATAATGCATTAGTTTGTCGTGCTTATCCTATTAAAAAATACTTATAGAATAATGATATCCTATCTGTACCACTGCTATTCTTATTAGTATTGATATGGCACAAGCTTATCCTGTAAATCCACACGTGATTTGCACTCTTAAGTAAAACCTTAATTTCAGGCCCTATATATAGTATGGCATGAGCTGAACTATCTACAACATTTTTGACCACCAAAATGATGGCTTAAAACCTCTAGCGATTTCATTTTTCCTTCGGATGCTTCATCTTTTAAGATCAATAGTATGCTAGTTTAAACATGCATAATTTTAAACCATTTGTCAAGCACACAAAATGAATACAAGTTATTTGTTTGTTTAGAACGGAATTGATTGAATCAATAAAGTTTTGAGGTTTCATGCCTTATGAAATCTAGAGGTTAAGGGTTTTTAATTGAAGATTTCTTGAAAATAAACCTAATGGTAGATCATAACGATTGTATTCACTATGGGGTTAGAGTTCTTTGAATAAATTTTGCAAGTATTCATAGAAAAATCTTGTATGCATCATAACCCTACAATGTATGAGCATACTTAACATCCTTAATGAAACTCTAAACAAATTGATGCAAGACTTTTGGGAAACTACTTGGTGTTTAGACCAATGTTCCTATGTTTCAACCCTGGTTTTATTAGGATTTGTGTCATTTTTGTTTGAATAGTGGTATTAATGTGCACTGAATAATACCTTTTTCTTTTTGCAATATAACCGCCCATTCATTTTTATTACAAATACATTACTATTGGCATATGGAGTTGTTTACAATATTATTACTTCAATCTTGAAGCACATCTTTAAGACAATGCCCTTCATAATGAATCTGCCTAAACTTTGATAAAATTCTCAATAGTTTCAATAAATGAGGTTGATCTTTGTTTAGTTACATATGTGGAAAGCTCAAAGTACACCAATTAATCAATGTTTAAGGGATGTAAACATGCTACGAGGAACATGTATTGAACGCTAGTAGTTTCATCACCTTTTTTTTTTAAGTACTGTTGAGATAGATTACCTTGGACAAAATATATATTCTCACTCTAAACTCACATCTAATTGATAAACTCATGGTTGATTAGATACAAGTAAATGAATATTTTCTCAGAAAAAGAATATGCAAGCTGCAATCTACTTCGCCTAAAGGTTTCGAGCTTGGTCATTCGCGTGGAATACTTGTGCTTGAACCCAACAACCAATGTTGTTGGAATATTGTTTAATACTAAGAGGGGGGGTGCAAGATACCAGATATATAAAATATGAAGAATAGAAACGAAATGCTAGAAATGACAGAATAACAGTAAAATATCCAGCATAATCTTCACAATACACAGAAATGATATACGAAATAGCAACAAAAATAACACTTTGAATCAGATAGCAATGTTCACAGGCCTCTTCGAGGGNATTTCGCGAATGTTTTGTCATGACCGAAATGTCCGGCCAGTCCTCCACTGTGTTTCTCCTTCAACAAGTTCTCTCTCATGGAGCATTTCGGAATACACAATTGATTGCCTCTGAAAAGCAATCCTTCCTGAATCATGTATTCTATCCACGGGATTCTGTCTTTGAGAATTGGATTCTCAGTTGCTTCATACGCCTCCTTAAAATCCTGATCATCTCTGTACATGTCCTTGAGGTCATCAAAACCCAACGTTTTGACTTGGAACTCCTACAATAGAAAACACTTCCTGCACAAAGCATCAACAACTCTGTTAGCAGTACCAGAAATATGTTTTATCACAAAAGTAAAATTCTTCATATACTCAACCCATTTGATATGTTTCTGATTCAACTTCTCCTATTGAGTCACAAGCTGCAGTGCATGATTGTCACTGTACAATACAAACTCCTTCGGGATTAAGTAATGCCCCCATTTCTTCAATGCATGTATGATAGCATGGAACTCCTTATCATAAGTGGAGTATTTCAACTTCGCCTCATTCAACTTCTCGCTGAAGTATGCTATCGACCTGTCATCTTGACTCAAGACTGCCTCGATTGCAAATCCGCTTGCATCGCATTTCACCTGAAATGTCTTCTGGA
>SNQJ01S0072325.1:31387-69417 GCA_010110895.2 Picea sitchensis
GCGGAAGCTTCTATTAGGTCTTCTTACATCCGCCTTATTCTATTTTATTGAAAGGTCTTATTAATATTGACCTTTATTACATCCGAATACATTGATCTACCTATGTGCGGGTTAGGACCTTAACAGGGGGTGAATCAATATTATCATTTTCAACAATTTAAAACCACTTAAATATTAATTTTATCAAACCAAAACAAAAGATCAACAAAAAGATACAACATGTAGGATTTAATGTGAAAAACCCAACTTGGAAATAATCACAACTGTTCTTTTTATTTTTAATAAGGATTACATTTAATTCATGAGCTCCAAATTAAAAGGAAACACCAATTCCCTGTTTTACTAGCACCAACTAGAAGGAGGTTGTGACCCCCTAGATTTTACCAACACCTACTAGAAGGAAGCATTGACCCCCTAGTTTCTTCAACTACAACTGAAAAGATGCTACAAAACCTTGGTTTACCAGCTTCAACTGGAAGGAGGCTACAATCTCCTTTGCACGCTCCAACCTGCCCTAGCACCACCCAACCTCCCTTTTTATGATAAGTACTTTAATATTCAAATATTCATAATCTTCTTTGGATTCTACTGCATATCTTCATTTACTTTCTTGGCCTCTTACTATGTTATTGATCTTCAGATTTCATGCACAGAGACACACCACCTTTCAATTTTTTTTGTTTGTTTATATAGTCTTCCAATGGTCATGTACCACTGAACAATTTCACCTCTTTAATATAGGAATGTATCTCTTCATTATAAGTATGTGTCTTTTCAATATAATAAGGCATTGTGACTTTTCAATAATCTTTATATGAAAAGTCATATTGTTTTTGAAAAATCACGACCTTTTTAAATACTAATTGATTTTGCCCCCTTTTTAATTTTTAATTCACTTTTTACCTTACCATGGGTAAATACTACCATGGTTTGCAAATACCATGTGCACATACCATGTGCATTTTCACTTTTACCCTTTTTCTTTTGCCTTTTTCTTTAATCCACTTTTACTTTTATCTTTTTCTCTAATCCAATTTCACTTTTACCTTTTTCTGCAATCCAATTTCACTTTTACCTTTTTCTGTAATCCAATTTCACTTTTATATTTACTCATCTTTTACATAAATTCCACATGCAACTAAATTTTCAACTTTTGTTATTTATTAAAGTCATTTATATTTAATCCACTTTCATTTCCACTTTTGGGTAAACTCTATTTCCACTTAACTTTTCCACTTTTATATTTATTAAAGTGATACCAAAGTCACATTTATATTTAATCTCTTACTAACCTTTGACATATATTTGATCACTTACTAACATTTGACTTCAAAGATAATTTATTCAACAATTCACTGCCTGAGTGGATCTAACCATTGATGGCTACTGGAATTTTTTTGGGTTTGAAGACTCGTTCAACTTCGGCCTGGCAAGAATGATGATCAAAACTTGCTACGAAATATCGACTACTGTGTTGATCTGACAGACTCAAGGGTTCTTGGTGCTGCATCAACACATTTCCCCTCGACTACACTCTAAAATGATAGTGTACGAGAAAGTATTCAAGATGACGACTCGCCAGTATTCTTTCTTTTCACCATGGTCTTGTCTCAATAGAATGTACAGTCTCTAGGACAACTTGACTCGACCAGTGTAGTAATTGAAATTGTCTCATTCTTTCATTCTTTCAAAGCAATCAACTAGGCGATCCCTTGGATTCTGACAGTCCACTGCGTTCCTGTAACTCAATATTCCTATAGTTTTCACTGTAGTTCCATGTCATACTTCACTATGGTACTTTTTTTCTTCATGTTGACATCAATGCCAACACGATATTTCCATCAATCTCCCCCTTTGGAATTGATGGCAACACATCGTAAAACAAAATGCTCCCTTAAAAATGAGTAATTGTTTTACCATTCTTTTCTCCCCCTTTGACATTAATGTCAAATCTTCTGATACCAGAATGAGGTTCATCATTAATTGTTTGTTACTCAACCTTGTTTTTTTTTGAATGACAATACTTTCCATTCTTTTCTTTCTCCCCTATCAACAACCGTTTATTTTTCCAGTGAACCTTTTTCCATCCTCTATTTTTGACAACTCCCCCTGTCAACGTTTCTCCCATGTCATCATGATTGTTTTCTTTCACTGTAGAGAGATTACTCCCAGCTTTTTCCTTAGATGTTCGAATGCTTATTTAGTCAGGGGTTTAGTGAATATGGATTCTATATTCTCCTTTGAACTAACATACTCCAATCTAACCTTTTTGTCAATAACTTGCTCTCTCAAGAAATGATACTTGATGGATATATGTTTGGTCTTTGCATGCATGACTGGATTCTTGGAGATGATGATGATACTTGTATTTTCACAATATATAGGTATCGACTGATTACATTCAATTTTAATATCCTCCAATGTTTGTATCATCCATAAGATTTGAGTGCAACATTCAACAACTGCAATATATTCGACCTCTGTTGTAGATAGTGAAATTGATGATTGTTTTCTACTTGACCATGAGAATAGACATTCTCCTAAGAAAAATGCAATTCCACTGGTGCACTTTTTGTCATCCACACTACCATCCCAATCAACATATTTGTAGGAAATTAGTTCAAATTATTTATTCCTTGGATACCATAAGACAAAGCCTGATGTGCCTTTAAGATATCTAAATATTCTCTTGACATCCATCACATGTGATTCCTTGGGAGATGATTGAAATCTTTCCACCATTCCTATTTCCTACATGATATCATGTCTAGATGTAGTCAAATATAGTAGGCTCCCAACCATAGATCTGTAGAGAGTTGAATCTATAGAAGGTGACTTATCTTCCTTGAATCTATAGAAGGTGAATTGTCATTGGAGTGCTAACAAGTGCACTTTCAGCCATTCCAAAATTTTTAAGAATCTATTTTAGGTATTTGGACTAAATAATAAACATTCCTTTCGGCAACTGAGTGATTTGAAGTCCAAGGAAGAAAGTTATCTCTCCAATCATATAAATTTCAAACTCTTTTGACATTTCTTGAGAAAATTTATGACTTGATTCATCATTGTTGCAACCAAATATGATGTCATCCCTATAGACCACTGTGACTAAAAAACTGCCATTTTCAATTCTAAGATAGATATTGTTGTTAGACATGCCTCTTTTGAATCCTTTTTGCAGTAGGTACTTATCATGTCTTGCATACCATGCTCTGGGTGCTTTTTTAAGGCCCCATAGTGCCATCTTCAATCTATACACTTGTTTTTCTTTTCCTGGTTGTTCAAATCCTTCTGGCTTCTCTATTTAGACTTCTTCTTTTAGGTCTCCATTCAGAAATGAAGACTTTACATCCATCTGATAGACTTTAAAATTTTTAAAGCATGAGTATGCTAGAAATAATCTGATGACGTCCATTCTTGCATCTGGAGAAAATGTTTCTTCAAATTCAATCCCTTCTACTTGTGCATACCATTTGCACACCAGTCTTGCTTTATTTCTTATAACTTGACCATCTTCATTAAATTTATTTTTAAATATCCACTTGGTCCCTACCACATTTTTTTTTGGGTCTTGGGACAAGGTCCCAGGTTTGTTTTTTCTCTATCTGATCTAGCTCTTCATTCATAGATTTGATCCAATCTTCATATTTACTAGCCTCTGCAAATGTTTTGGGTTCTATTAAGGATAGTAAGGCATGTGCTGATTTGTACATTAGTTTTCTTCTCATTTCAACTCCAACACTTTTATTACCAAGGATTAGACTTTCTGGATGATCTCTTTGTACTTTCCTTGATGGAATTTTTGTAACTTATCTTGGTGACTCTTCTTCTACATTTTCTTGTGATTCTTCTTCAAGTTGTGAGTATTCCTCTTGTATATCTATACTTCCTTCATCATCATCATCTCTTATTCTTTCATCAATTTGTTGATCAAATTGAGATTTGATCTGTTTTGTTTTTAGATCATCCACTTGTACATTTGCACTTTCCACAATCTTATGTAGCCTTAGATTATAACATCTGTAGGCCTTTTTGGTGGATGAGTAACCATTAAATATGACTTCATCGGTTCTGGAATCAAATTTTCCTAGGTTATCGCCATATTTCTTTATGTAACATTTGCTCCCAAACACTTTGAAATACTTAACCGATGCTAGTCGTCCATACCATAACTCATGTGGTGTTTTGTCATAGTTAACTCTAAGTTTTCCTCTATTAAGTATGCATACAGATGTATACACTGCTTCTGTCCAATATATATCCGGTAGCTTGGCTTCATTATCATAGTTATGGCTGCCTCTTGAACAATGTTATTTTTCCTTTCAACAACTTCATTTTGTTGAGGAGTCCTTGGATCAGAAAAGTGTCTTTTGATTCCATGAGTTTCACAAAACTCATTGAATTTGTGGGAAGTAAATTCCCCTCCATTGTTTGAACTTCGACACTTGATTTCAAGGTTAGTCTCATTTTCCACCAGTGCTTTGAAAGCTTTAAATTTTTCAAAAGTTTCTGATTTCTCTTTAAGAAAGAACAACCAAGTCATTCTAGTATAGTCATTAATGAACAAAATAAAATAATATTCTCTTTGTATACTTTTTGTTCTTTTTGGCCCACATAGGTCAGTATGAACAAGTTCTAATGGTTTTAAGATAGAATACTCTTTTTTCTTGAATCTTACTTTTGTCTGCTTCCCATGTTGATAGTGCTTATAAACAAGGTTTGAAGGTTTTATAATTTTTGGCATACCTCTAACAACTCCCTTGTTACTTACTTTTACCAAATTATCGAAATTTATATGTCCCATTCTTCTATTCCATAGTCAATTTTCATCTATTTGACTCATGCAACCTTTTTTTTCTTTTTATGTATTTAAGATATAAACATCGCTTGGTGTCCTTGATGCAGTAGCTACTAATTTTCGAGTGTTTTTTTTTCTTCTAATCTCACATTTTTTAGAGTAAAAAATGAGAACCTGTCCTTGATCACATGTTTGGCTCACACTAATGATATTAGGTTTCAAATTTTCAACTAATAACACATTTTCTTCTTTATTTTTTTCATTTCCCAGATTGATTGTCCCCTTACCAAGTATTTTGGCAGAGACATCATCTCCAAATGTAACTTTTCCTTTATTTTCCTTTTTCAGACTGAGGAATTTGTTTTGATCACCTATCATATGTTTCGAACACCCACTGTCAACATACCATTGAATTCTTTTATCTTTGGCATACAATGCTACCTTACATTCAGTTTCCTTTTATTTTTCTTTCCATATCTTCTTATTTTCCTCTTTCGGAAAGTTTGAAGTATTTGTCTTCATGGTAGATTCTAATAATTTTCAATTACTATATTTATGACCATAATTGTTACATTTGTAAGATTCGATGTTATAATTTAGTAGTGGAGAAAATTAATTATAGTTTCTACTCCTTTGATTGCTACTAGACTTATAGTTCCTATGGCCATATGCTTGAACACTTTTATGATAGTTCTTTCTATAAGCTTTACAGTCTAATGCTTTGAGCCCAAAATTATGACAAGAAAAATAGTAGTCGAGAAAGAGTTGTTGATACCTTTTTGGAGGAGTTCTTCTTGGAGTAGTATTTCTTCTGTACTCATTTCTTTTTGGAGAGAGTGCAGATTTATGTTGAGTAGAGTCAGTTTTTATCTGGTTCTTTTCTCTTTTGAAAAGGCTCTTGTTACACATTATTTTTGTCACCCTTATGAACGTTAATGATGTACACCTATCCTTTGTCTTTAGAAGGATCAATGGCCTCAATCCATGAAGAAAAATGAAGACAAATTTTCCTAGAAAGATGCAAATTATATTTTCCTTTGTAAAAACCTTATAAAAAGGGATTGTCACACCTTGCTTAGTGTTAAGGGTGCGACGATATAGGATCGTCGTAGATTGTACCATAGTGGCCTGCGACGTCGTTGTAGTTTTCTCAGTGTTAAGGGTGTGATGATTTTCATACGAAGGAAAAAAAAGAATTTATCGAAAGTTTTAGAAGAGAAGCTTCAAGGGTGAGGTGGGCTCCGATCTGTTTGGATCTGAGTCACATCCCTATTCTTGTGGGATCACACTAACCTCTTCACCCTATCCTTTTTAGCTTATAAAAGGAGAGGAGTTCTCATTGAGAAAGTTAGCTTGATTGGGATTTTGGAATGAGCTTGGAGCTTGATTGGGTTTTTGGAATTAGCTTGGAGCTTGATGAGTTTTGATAGACTTCTGATTTATGTTGTCAAGATAGATTGTTAGTACCTCAAACTTACAGTCTCAGAATCCGTGGAGTAGAAGTGTTTGGGAAGCAAGGAACTGTTGGAAGGAACCTGACAACATCAAGGCATCTTGTTGTATATTTCTTCCACATTCTTTAATACAATGATATATTTCTTTCCCATAAAATTGGTCTTATTTTATCGTGTGACTCCTTGATCACATACATAGGTTTTGTTGATTATACATTGTTTCTTTCACTTCGTTGGCTTGTGTCTTTTACAGGTTCAGTATCCCATAAGACTTGGAACATAGCGAGGATGACACTAATAGAGACAAACGACATTTAAAAGGTATGTCATTTATCTCTTGTTAATTAGTATGCTTGATAATTAAAACTTAGGGAAAGTTTTATATTATGTCTTGTTTTGTTTTAGTTTTGGGGTGAAACTAGGGAGATCAGTTTGTGTCCGCACTTACCGATTTGTCCAATAACAAAATTGGCGACCATATTGGGGATCCATTTATTTTTCCTAGTAGTCTTTCTTTCTTTCTTTGATTGCTTGGGTTCTGTTTTCTGAATAACTGGGAGATCCAAATTGACTCTCTAACTATTTAATTTCACTGGAAAATCTTCATGATTTTTATTTTTTCCATTTTTCCTTTGATCATCGCACCCTGCTTCGAGAGACAGTGCGACAATCTAGGATCGACGCACTCTTCCTTGAGAGACAGTGTGGCATCGTCGCACTGTGTTAGTCTGCAGACTGCAACGATCTAGGATTTACGCACTGTGTTAGTCCTATAGCCTACGTCGATTGTGATTTTTTTTATCTTTTGGTAGTTTTCCTTGCCCATAAATGTGATAAGTGGTTGGGGTGATTTGTTGGGTCTATTTACAGTTTTCTAGTGTTTGACAACTTTGAATACGATTTTAGCCATTTTTGCTTTGTTTTCTTCTGGAAGATTTTTTATCTCTTGCTTTGAGTTTCTTTCAATGAGAAAGCATTTTTTATTCTGAATTATTTAGTGAAAGAACTCTTATTATTTGTATTGAATAGTTCAATGTTTAGGTTGTTTTTGTTTTGAATAAGTTTTCTATTGCTTTTAGCTATATTTGAAACAAAAACAAATAATTTCTTGCTTTATACTAGATTGGGGGCATCCTTGCATTTGAAGTAGCGGAATTGCATGATTTTTGGAATTTTTGAGGATCGTGGATTGGTGTATAGTCTCTTTGGCTCATTTCTTGAGGATCTTGATATTGATGAGTTTAACAAAATTTTGGGACATTGTGCATCTGGGAATGATAAACATTTTCTCCTTCTTGTAATATAACTTTCATCGAAGTGAAATATTTTCATTCTCATTTCTTTGCATTGTTTAGAGTCGGTCAAAACATCATTTAGTCCACTCCATTTTCCTCTTGAGTAAACAATAACCTTAAAATAAAGGTCTTATAAAAATTGATTAGACATTTTTTATATTTTCTGGTAGCAAACCTACATTATCTTAGGGTGTAGAGATTTGGAATAGGTGTGAAAGATAACTTTCCAAAGTTGTAAACAAACATAGAATCTTATGCTAGCGAGCAGTAAATCCACTTATTACATTTTGTCCTGGGAAGCCCTTCTAACACAAGGGTCAATCATGAGGTCACATTAGGGCCGACAAAGTTACTCACCCTATTTTGTTGGTCTTAGTGTAGAGATTGCGCGTATTATTGGGGGTCACTTGAGAAGAAAATCTTGTGAGGACCTTCTCGAGGCGATTTCAGGCTTAGATACTCTGCCCTTGCACGTGGATCAGATTGTCGACTGCTTCCCCAGGCATCATTTTCGTAATTGGTAACGTTAGTGGCCTATCTCTTTAGGGTCTTTACACAAGGTGACTATGGAGGGGCAAGTCTTCATGGTACCTAGAATTGACATTGGCCAAAATCACTCGGGCTCTTTGGAGGGTATACCCATGTTTATGTGTGGGAGCTTGCACCAGGGTGTAAGTCCATTAATAAGGTCATCAACGTAAATTTTCCACCCACTCTATCTCAAACCCTTCTTACATTGTTCTTGCGACGTTGGATTTCATCACCAACTAGTGCGTTCATTGTGAGAAGGTTTTGTTTGTTTGTTTTCTTGCTTCCTATATTTTTAGCGTGTGTTGTTTATTTTCCCTAGCAGACTCTAGGTTGGATCTATGTTTAATGGTGTCAGTTCCTGGAATGACCAATGAAACAACCCTTTCTCTGGGGGAGCCTTTTGTTTTTCCTTCTTACCGAAATCTTGGTCCTCCTCACATCACTACTTTGAGCCTTCCAGGTCTCACAATTGGATTACCGGTATGGTTGTTTTCCACTTAGGGAATCTCGAATGCATCTAGTGCTTCGGTTGTAAGCTCTTCCCCCCAAGAACATTAACCTCATGTTGATCCTTCACCTTCTTCATCAGTAAGATATTCTTCGCCTTCTTGACCTGCGAGGTCTTCTTCCATTTCATCTTCTTCACCGAGTGAAATCTCTGAAGCTAGTATCCCAGTGGATAATAAGAATAAGAAAAGGAAGATTAAGAAGAAGAAAAATAAGCAAGGTTTCAAACTTCCAGCCACTGTCAGACATGTTGGAAAGAAACCAGTTACTGTTAATCGTGCTGGGAGTGTTGATGATGCCAATATCACCCAAACAACCTGTAAGCCCAAGTACCCTTGTAGGATTTGTAAGGTTATCCAACTTCTTAAGGATTTCCCTAGTCTATCGAAGGTTATAGAAGCATGGTCTACACACCCTTTCCATCCGATGTCGTCAGCGTCTGAACAACATGTTGATGACCTCCCGTCCACTAGTCAGGATATCGTTGGGAAGCATAAAAGTAGAGTCAAGTTCCCATGTATGTTATGCAGGGGGAGTCATCAAACTCACCTTTTCCCTCATATGGACGAAGCCTCAAAATTACTGGAAGACATGATTGTTTCCCAGCCTCAACTTCCGGTTGCTTACTACAACCTTACACTCAACCCACCTATAGTTGATGGAATGATCAATCTGGTCCCTTCATTGGTCATTCTGTTTGATCATGTAGTCAATCTAGTCACGTCCTTAGTTGAACCCATTAACCAAGTGGTCGATCTGATCCCATCCTCAGTTGATCCCACTCTCTCGTTAGAGAGTGAAACCCAAGCATTTGATATGTTTCCATCCGTCGACCCCATTCTCCCCTTGGAGAATGTAACACAAGTGGTCGATATGATCTCGTCATCGGTCGATCCTACTCTCATGCTAGAGAGTAAACCCGATACCTCTCATGTTTTTCTCGTTGATATAGACACTACTGTGCTGGGGGGAATTCCTCCTTATCCCATGGAACCTCCTCCAAGTAATGCGGTCATCCTTTTTGATTGGGGTGCGCTGACTGGACCTCGTCTTCCCTCTCACATTACTTTCAATATTGTAGTTCAGGTTTGTGGTCAGGACATTCCTCAGACACTGGTAGAAGAAGGTGTGTTCGTTAGTATTTTGTCCTCTATTGCTTGAAAATATTTGGGTTGTCCTTAGCTTGCCCTGGTTACGCAAAATCTATTAGCTTTTAACAGAAGAACCAGTCACCCTTTAGGGGTCCTTCCTCAGTTTCCCGTGACTTTGGGAGGGAAAAATGTCTTTATTGATGTTATGGTAGTCTAATACCCCTTGGAATTCGACTTACTCCTTGGGAGAGATTATGTCTATGCCATGAAAGCTATCGTGTCCACTCTTTTTAGTGTGATATATTTCCCTCATGATGGAATAATTGTGACTATTGATCAACTTTCATTTTTTTTCCCTAACTTGACCATAAACTCAATGACCTCACTAAACGGTTCTTATATGCAGACAGTATCACCCATGCCACAAGTCAATTATGTGGTGTTGTCTCCCATGCCTTCAACTGCTAATGAATATGAGCCTCTTGTTGTAAGATCAATCTCTTATGACTTAGATCCAGTAGTTGACATGGTGGTCTCTTCAATAGGGATTTTAGAGCCTGATATCCTTACCCTTGTCGCCACCCTCGACATGTGTTCCTTCCAGAGTGTGTTTATTCCATCAAGTGAATATCTCTTGGAAGCCATGACCGAGTTTTGTCCCTTGACATGTTGTCCTCCGGGAGAATTGTCCTCTTGGAATCCATAATCAAGAAGAGAGATTTGAGCATGGTTTTCTGATTTCAAGCTCGTTAAAAAATGAAACCAACTACGAGGATATTTTTTGCATCTCTGTGGCAACCTCGTTAAAAAATGAAACATCGCTTACGAGCATAGTTCCCATTTCTATGTCGATCTCGTTAAAAAATGAAACAGAGGTCCAAGGATTGAACCTGGATTCTCGAGAATAGTTCTTATTCCTATGTCAAGCTTGTTAAAAAATGAAATATATTCTCCCCCCCTCTCTGTTTGAGTCAATTCCTTCTTCTAGTATTTGAAGCTTCATTTCATTTGCCTTTGCAGTTGGACGAAATGAAGCTTAGGGATCATTTTCTTACAGCCTCTGGACTTCATGTTGAGTTTAAGCCACTACCTTCTTAAGTTGGGGGCTAATTATCAACCATGCGAATCCATGAACCATGCGTTGGGAAGTCGCAAGCATAGTTTTCTCTGGTTCAAGCTTGTGTAAAAATGAAACCACCTACCTCCATCATAGTTTCCACTTAAATTTTCCACTTTTATATTTATTAAAGTGATACCAAAGTCACATTTATATTAATCACTTACTAACCTTTGACATATATTTGATCACTTACTAACATTTGACGTCAAAGATAATTTATTCAACAATTGACTGCCTAAGTGGATCTAACCATTGGTGGCTACTGGAAATTGTTTGGTTTTGAAGAGTCGTCCAACTTCAGCCTGGAAATAATGATGAACACAAATTGCTATGAAATATCGACTACCGTGTTGATTTGACAGACTCAAGGGTTCTTGGTGTTGCATCAACAAATTTCCCTTCGACTACACTTTGAAATGATAGTGTATGAGAAAATATTCAAGATGATGAATCACTAGTATTATTTATTTTCATCACGGTCCTATCTCAATAGAATGTACAGTCTCTAGGACAACTTGACTCGACCAATGTAGTAATTGAAATTTTCTCATTCTTTCAAAGCATTCAACCAGGCGATCCCTTGTATTATGATAGTCCACTGCGTTCCTGTAACTCAGCATTCTTATAGTTTTCACTGTAGTTCCATGTCATACTTCACTATGGTAATTTTTGTCTTCATGTTGACATCAATTCCAACATGATATTTCCATCAATCTCCCCCTTTGGAATTGATGGAAACACATCGTAAAACAAAATTCTCCCTTAAAAATGAGTAATTTCTTTACCATTCTTTTCTCCCCCTTTGACATTAATTTCAAAGCTTCCGATACCAGAATGAGTTTCATCATCAATTGTCTATTACTCAACCTTGTTTTGTTTTGCATGAAAATACTTGTCATTTTTTTCTTTCTCCCCTATCAACAACCCTTTATTTTTTCAGTGAACCTTTTTCCATCCTCTATTTTTGATAACTCCCCTATCAACGTTTCTCCTGTCATCATGATTTTTTTCTTTTACTGTAGAGAGATTACTCCCAACTTTTTTCTTAGATGTTCAAAAGATTCTTTAATCAGGGGTTTAGTGAATATGGTTTCTATCTGCTCCTTTGAACTAACATACTCCAATCTAACCTTTTTGTCACTAACTTTCTCTCTCAAGAAATGATACTTGATGGGTATAAGTTTGGTCTTTGCATGTGTGATTGGATTCTTGGAGATGATGACGACACTTGTATTTTCACAATATATAGGTATCGAATGATTACATTCAATTTTAATATCTTCCAATGTTTGTATAATCCATAAGATTTGAGTGCAACATTCAACAACTGCAATATATTCAGCCTCTGTTGTAGATAGTGAAATTGATGATTGTTTTCTACTTGACCATGAGAATAGACATTCTCCTAAGAAAAATGCATTTCCACTAGTGCTCTTTTTTTCATCCACACTACCATCCCAATCAACATTTGTGTAGGAAATTAGTTCAAATTATTTATTCCTTGGATACCATAAGCCAAAGTCTGATGTGCCTTTAAGATATCTAAATATTCTCTTGACATCCATCACATGTGATTCCTTGGGAGATGATTGAAATATTACCACCATTTCTATTGCCTGCATGATATCAGGTCTGGATGCAGTCAAATATAGTAGGCTCCCAACCATAGATCTGTAGAGAGTTGAATCTACAGAAGGTGACTTATCTAGATGAAGTCACGACCTTTTTAAATACTAATTGATTTTTCCCCCTTTTTATTTTTTAATTCACATTTTACCTTACCATGGGTAAATACTACCATGGTTTGCAAATACTGTGTGCACATACCATGTGCATTTTCACTTTTACCCTTTTTCTTTTACTTTTTTTTTTAATCCAATTTCACTTTTATCTTTTTCTCTAATCCAATTTCACTTTTACCCTTTTCTGTAATCCAATTTCACTTTTATATTTACTCATATTTTACATAAATTCAACTTGCACCTAACTTTTCAACTTTTGTTATTTATTAAAGTCATATTTATATTTAATCCACTTTCATTTCTAGTTTTGTGTAAACTCTGCTTCTGTGTCTAGCTCGTTAAAAATTGAAACATAGTTCTGGGGATTGAACTTGGATTCTCGAGAATAGTTCCTATTCCTGTGTCAAGCTCGTTAAAAAATGAAATAGATTTCCCCCCCTCTCTGTTTGAGTCAAGTCCTTCGTCTAGTATTTTAAGCTTCATTTCATTCGCATTTGCAGTTGGACAAAATGAAGCTTGGGGGAAATTTTCTTACAACCTATGGAATTCATGCTGAAGTTAAGCCACTAGATTCTTAAGCTGGGGGCTGAGTACCAACCATGTGAATCCATGAACCATGCATTGGGAAGTCGCAAGCATAGTTTTCTCTGGCTCAAGCTTGTGTAAAAATGAAACCACCTACCTCAAGCATAGTTTCCTCTGGTTCACACTTGTGTAAACATGAAACCAGGTCCAAGCATAGTTTTATTTTGTTTTAAGCTTGTGAAAAAATAAAATATATCCCAAGCATAGTTTTTGTTTTTGTTTTGAGCTTGCGTAAAAATGAAAACAATCCTGATCTTTGTCTTTGTTCTTTCTTGTGCTCGTAAATTCATGAGAATGTAATCGAGTAAACTTTTATCATTTTTTTAGACTCGTAAAGGATATACAAAAAAGGAACCCCCTAGAGTTTCCTTTAAGCTCTTTTCAGACTCTCTAAACATGAAAAGATTGCCGAGCGATCTTGTTTTTTCACACTCATTAAAGCATTTGAAGAAAACGTCTGTTAAGAGGTAGTTTATCTTATTTTCGATCTCGTCAGACTAACTTACGAAAAATGACATTTTGGAGTTTTCTTTAAGTGTTTTTCAGACTCTCTAAACATGAAAAACCTCTAAGTTTTCTTTTTTTGGACTCGTAAAACAAGCATCGAAAGACCCATATGGGAGCAAACCACTCCTTCCTAGGGTTTGTTAAAAATAATCCAAGGGACTCATCCGCAGTATGATCTTACAATTCAAGCATACGTTATCCTCCTCAAGCTTGTGTAAAAATAAATAGTTACTCGCCAGAAATGGTGGGGGCAAATTGGGAAATAAATGTATCTAAACTTTTATTCTATGGAAGAGTCACTTTTGAACATGACACCCTTTCGCTCGCTTTATGTCTAAGTTGGAAAATCCGCTTGTTTCTTGATCATACTCCTTTATAAGATTACAATTTGGTCTGTGATCCATGTTGTTGAGTTAGTGTTTCCAAGACAGTTTCCATGTTGTCAATATGTTCAAAGAGAAGTTCAACTTGAAAATCCTTCTATTGCATCGACCATTTCTGTAGACCTTAAACCTTCTATTGTGTTGACCATCCCTGAGTCAGTCCTGAATCACTTGTTACTCTGATCTACTTCAAATCTTGTTACCTGTTTCATGTCATTAATGGGGGATACATTAAGGCTCTCATGTGACGAGTCTTTTCTTGTTGACTTCAACTCATTATCCAAGAATTAGACTTAGAAACTAATTGGTACCTTGGAACTTGCATGCCTCAATGGCAAGTTTCCTCGCTTTCGACAGTGGGTTTTCATTATTGACCCCTGATCGGGAGATTTCGTCGAGTGTTCGACTTCAGATCATGAATTCACACCCGTTGGATTGTAATAGTGTACCTTGGGATTCATTGGTATTAATGGTGACATTAATGGTATAAACTAATGACCGGTAATCAAGTGGTTTCTACCATGTTCGACTTCAACACATGTATTCACATGGTTAGATTCGTACTATGGAATGGTGGAGATGAAGACCTTGAATTTTTTCTGACAGATTCAGGTTGCGTTGGAGTATATTCAGATTGTATTGTTGCATAGATCCACGGTGTATGTCTCATGGCTATGTTCAAATTTGAGTCTTTAACACATAGATCCACAATGTATGTCTCATGGCTCTGTTCGTATTTGAGTCATATTGGCATGGATCCACAGTGTATGTTTGGTGGCCATGACCTGTCATACTTGACATGGATCTTTGCATGTCGGTATTTATGTTTTGAGTCATTTTTATTCTGAGTATGGAAATGCCTACCTCAATGATGATATATTAGTGTACTATATTTCCTTGTTTGTTGGCAGGTTTTTGACCTACGTGTTCCTTGTTCCCTACACACACTCGACAAAGTATTTCAACTATCACTCTATTCTAACTTCATACTTTGGGGGGCTTACTGTTACACATTATTTTCTTCACCCTTATGACTGTTAATGATGTACACCTATCCTTTGTATTTAGAAGGATCAATGGCCTCAAACCCTGAAGAAAAATGAAGACACATTTTCCCAGAAAGATGAAAATTATATTTTCCTTTGTAAAAACCTTATAAAAGGGATCGTCGCACCTTACTTAGTATTAAGGGTAAGCCAATATAGGATCTTCGCAGGTTTCACCTTAGTGTCTTGTGACGTCGTCGCATTTTTCTCAGTGTTAAGGGTGCGACGATTTTCGTACGAAGGAAAAAGAAGAATTTCTCGAAAGTTCTACAAGAGAAGCTTTGAGGTTGAGGTGGCCTCTGATCGGTTTGGATTTGAGTTGCATCCCTATTCTGATGATATCATCCTAACCTATTCACCCTATCCTTTTCATATTATAAAAGGAGAGGAGTTCTCATTGTGAACGCTAGCTTGATTGGTTTTTTGGAATTAGCTTGGAGCTTGATTGGGTTTTTGGAATTAGCTTAGAGCTTGATGAGTTTTGATTGACTTCTGATTTATGTTGTCAATATAGATTGCTAGTACCTCAAACTTACAGTCTCAGAATCCATGGAGTAGAAGTGTGTGGGAAGTAAGGCACTGTTGGAAGGAACCTAACAACATCAAGGCATCTAGTTGTATCTTTATTTCACATTCTTTAATAGAATGATATATTTCTTTCCCATAAAATTGGTCTTATTTTATTGTATGACTCCTTGATCACATACATAGGTTTTGTTGAGTATACGTTGTTTCTTTAAATTCGTTGTCTTATTTCTTTTATAGATTCAACATCCCATAAGCCTTGGAACAGAGCGAGGATGACACTAGCGAGGACAAACGACATTTAAAAGGTATGTCATTTATCTCTTGTTAATTAGTATGCTTGATAATTAAAACTTAGGGAAAGTTTTATATTCTGTCTTGTTTTGTTCTAGTTTCGGGGTGAAACTAGGGATATCAGTTTGTGTCCACACTTACTGATTTGTCCGATAACAACTCTGAAGGGAATTTGCATAAGTATTTGTGTTTTTATCACTTTTAAGTATTCTGGATATTGAGCCTTTATTAGTTTCCTTGTGATCATAACCCAATCCAACCTTATTACTTGATAGTTTTTTTCTGTTAAGGATGTCATCTAAGATTTTTGAACTACTTTCAAACTTTGAAAGGTCAGTGTCTTTTTAAAGTTTCCTTCTTAGAATAACTATTTCGGCCTCTAATGTTTCACAATTTTGTTCCTTGTCATTAAGTCATTTACTTAAGACTTATTCAATTCTTTTATCTTCTTGTAGTTGAGTTTTCAAATCAACAATGATTTGTTATGTTTTCTTGATGCTTTTTGAAACTTCTTCTTCTCTTGATTTTTTTCTTCCTTATCATCTAACAATTATTCTTTGAATGATTTGTTTTTCCTTCTATATCTTCTCAGTTCTTCGAGGGCACTAATGAGTTCTCATTTGAGATCAACTTCTAGATTCTCTTCATTTCCATAATTATTATCTTCAGTAGTGTCGGTTTGAGTTTCTATTCCCATAAATAGAAGCTTTGTATAGTCATCTTCACTCATGTCAAATGAGCTATTGTCTTCTTTAGAATAATTTTTTTTCTTTTTCTTATAGAATTTCTTTTTATATTTGGATTTACCCTTTTTATGTCCTTTTTTTATTGTAGGCTTCTTAATCATCACTATCTTTTTCCTTGGGATAAGGACATTTGGAGGCAAAGTGTCCAATTTTACCTCAGTTGCAGCATTTGAGAGGTAACTTCCCTTTGTATTTTCCAGATCATTTCTTAAGTTTATTAATGAAGTTTGCTTCTTCCTCATCAGATATGTCTGAGTTTCTTTCATTCGATAAATGTTCATGGTTTTTAGTTCATTTTGAGACTTTGAATGTTTTTTCACCTTTTGAAGGTTTTCTTGTCATGTTCTCATTTCATAGGTTGTGATAATCCCATGTAGTTAATCCATTGTGAGTTTGTCTGTTGTTCCTGAGATTAATTCTAAGGATCAAAGAATAATGTCAGGCATCAGAAGTGTTAAAAGAAAAATGTTTTAATGAGTGCTTTTACTACCTTCAGTTTTATGAGAAATGATCTTTAAATGAAATTAATAATAGGACAGTACAAAGCTTGTATCTCGTTATCTGAGTTGCAATTATAATATCAAATGGTGTAGAAAAGAGTTACAAAACTATTAAACAAAGTCATGTATCAATTACAGATAAGTCTCACCTTGTTTGTAGTGGAATAAAAGTAGGGAACACACCCTTGAACAAGATATAAACTGCAGTAATTCACGCAGATCAAAGGTCTTCTTTTACTCACAGTAATAACAGAGGAAAAACTGTTTACTGAATGAATTTGCTAGTATAATATGATCACAGTAGATGTAATACTAATTTGCAACCAATCTCTCTTCAAGAATTACATAAATAAATTTGGGGAAATGGAAACACAGAGGAAACACATAACTCAAATTGAACGAAACTTAGAATCTTTGTCTGCACTTGTATTAATACTCAAAAAGAGAGTTTCTTTATTAAATTCGACAAGAAGCAGCCTGACGATCCACAATCTTCATTTGAAATCATTATCTTTAATCGATCATAAATGCCACCGATACTTCGATGGTTTGCGTTCGGGAGCTTTGGATGTGACATGGTGGAAATCTCCTAAATCCTGAATCTGCAGAGTAGTTAATATTTGAATAATCGCATTTACATCTTAATTAACCGGGTTTAAAACGTTGAATTAACTTCAAGTGTTTCAAAAGTTCATACTTTGGGGGTTTTGAATATAGTATAAGAGAAATTTCCCGAAATCTGAAATTGTGAAGTAAATAATTTATGAGTAATCTCCCTTAAGTCTTAGTTAATCATGTTTAACTTATGTTGTTTTATTAATTACTTTTTACTCTTTGAAATGTCCAATGCTTCGAAATTTTGAAACTTTGGTGATTTGTGAACTCACTCTTTGTTAAAATCCTGAAGGGCCATATTTCAAAGTGATGTGGCAGAGATGATGTGTCAAGAAGAGATAGTTTCCACGTGTCACCCGTGAGCATGTGAATCACCCAATGGAAACTTAAAAAATAAGTGCCATGTGTTATCTTATGAAATATTTAAAAGACACGTGTCATATGACTCGTGTTTGTGAGTTCTTTAGTGTTTATCGCGAGCTGTTATTTTCATGTTTCGGAGCTTGGGTTTTTTTATTGTTTAGACTTATGGGAACATCCGAAGTGCGGGGCTCTGAAGTGACTGTTAGGGACCTATTCTTTATAACTCAGGCGACTCCAAAAATACGAAGATTATAAGGATTGTTTGATCAAATTAAGGGAACTCGTCGACGACGGATAATGTATGCGCTTTATTATTAAATGACAACCAATGAATTTGATTTAAAATTAAAAGGCCATTTTGTGTAAAATTATATTCCTAAGAGGTTAAAACTATAAAACTCAAAAGTTCAAAATTGTGTGTGTTCCAACATAGGCTCCATCTAGGGATTGTGGCTCCCTGTGAGGCATGAAAGAAAAGTATACCAAGTGACTTTATTGGGTAATTGGAGTCATTATTTATTTTTTGAAAAACATTTTCCAGTTTTATTCAAGAATTAGTCATTCATAGAAGAACTAACTTAACCAAATCTCGAGAACCTTCGAAACATACTCAATTATTTTCTCTTAAGTTAGGCTATTTAAAATTTCCTTTTTTTAAATTGATTCTAGAATTATTTAAGATAATCAAAATAGCTTTAACTGAAATATCAAACTCCGACCGACTTCGTTTGCATCAAGGTTAAGAAGATGTAATTGTTTATTTTAGGGAGTCCCTAGTTGGTTCAGAGTGTAAATATCACCGGGAAGACAACTAGAAGACATAGTATGTTATATGGATATGTATGATAGCCTTACATATATCAAAGATATTGCTTCACTTCCAACGAGTCTATTCAATACCCTGATGAAGTTATCCACTTCTGCCATTGAATTTCCTTTCACCACTTCAATTAGTACTTTTGTACTTTGATGAGATGAGGGCAATCATTATATGAATGTCCTTTCATCGTCTCTTTTGGACTAGATGGGGGAAATCAAATTATGAATTTCCTTTCACCATCTGTCTTATACTTTAACATTTTGAATTGGGGGCAATCAATCTGTATGTATCATACAAGAGATGATATCTGTTTAATTTTTTTGAAAAGAAGGTCTATCAACGATTTTGAGAATACTCTGAAACTAAATCTCTTCCAATTTTCAATACACCTTCGCCTATAGGGGGGGAATTTATGGGAATATTAATCTTTTCAGGGATCAACCTTCAGCAAATTATTCAATTTAAAGTCTGATAAAATAACTAAAATTATTAGGATTAGCCTAGACATACCTTTTCAATTAAAATCAAAGGAGGATAAATATTTTTGCCTAACCTTGTTTTGAAAATATGTTTTTGAGTTCTCAGAGTTAAGGTGAGCTTCTTTATTTTTATGAATATTAAGCAAGGATAAAGGAAATATGAAGTGGATAAGAACTTGGGGATAGGAAAAAGTAACCAAATGAGGATTCAGAAGACCTGACACAAAAATCCCAATCCCACATAAGTTTGTGTATTTAATTCAGACTTCCTTCTAGCTTATTTATTATTATTTTATTTTTAATTCAGAGATGGCTTTAGAATTTATCAGTATGACCCTTTAAGCTGTAATTTTATACTTCTCTGATTGTTCGGTCGGGTGACAGTATTATTATGAGTGAAACTTCCTTCCCATTTGTTTCAAAGAATTCCTTAAAAAATCTTATTTGAACTAGAAAGGTAGGAACTCATACCTTGTTTTCCTTTTGAACTTTCAATCAGGGAGATCATTAATTCATCAACTATTTTGAGAGAAATTGAATGTTTGAAAAATGAGTGTTGGGTTCTTATTCATCCTCACCTCTCGTTCAACAAGATATATTTTGCACATGAATGAAATGTGAAATGTCAGAAAATTCCGCAGAATAGAGATGGTATGTGATAGAGATGTTTTTATATTTTGTTTTGATGATGTCAAGTAAACATGATTTATTGAAAATATTCACAACAAATGATCAAACGAATTGGATAATTTACAATTAAAATAAAATTTCCAAATTGAAAAAGCGAATGTCAATCCAAACCGATATATACAATGGAAATATGAAATATGACTACTGCATGAAATGTTTTAAGTAACGTTCGTTGATAGGAGCGTCAAGGATTTCTCCACCAAGATTTTCCAGTAAGAAAGAGATTTTTCCCTCAGCAGTTACAATTTTTATGTAAGTTTTAAACCTGTGAAGTAAATTAATGCATACAGATTCTTAAGAAAAACATAAATTAATCAATGGCTCATACACATAGTACACAGAGATTTACATTGGAAACCCTTAACCGGGAGAAAACCATAAAATCTTCATTGTATTAATTTCATCATCCACCATACAATATATACAATGTTTTAGGTATTTCGTAGCTACCAAAACCATAATCCCTTAATTTGGGACTATTTTTAGAAAATTGCTAAATATAGGAAAAATCCCCCAAAAAACATTTTGGGGCGCTGCCCTGAATGTTGCATGTAACCATGGGGGGCCATACCTGGCCCCCCCTGGGAACCCCCTAGGAAGCACCCAACGCACACGACACAAAGGGTGAAGGAATTTGGGATCGTCAGACACAATTGTTGAATATGACCCGCCCACACACACACATGCAAAGAATATACCATATACCCAACATTTGAACTTGCCATGTTTCCATGCATCTTATTTTCCAACTAGAGATGATCGAACTTGCCATGTTTCCATGCATCTTATTTTCTAGCCTCCCACTTTAAAACTAGATCGCCAAGAAGAAACTCCCCGTCTTTATCTTTTTTTATCGAAAAGGGCCTTCATATTATCCTGGTACTTTTGAAGTTTATCATCTACTTCCACTCTATGTTGTTGAACTTCGATGATTTGATTCATCCTTCTCGTAACGCCATTTGGATCTTCATTTGCATCATGCCAGAGTTTCATCACGGGAAGAGAAGGATTGATAGGAAGGACAATGTCAATACCATAAACCAATTGAAAAGGGAACATACTTATCGATTTCTTGGTGTCGATTCGGTTCTCCCATAGGGCATACTTTAGGTGGATGTGCCAAGTTTTTTTATTTGCAGTGAATACTTTTTTTATTATAGTCATCAGACTCTTGTTAGAATATTCAACCAACCCATTTCCCTGAGGATAATAGGTTGTAGAATGACCTAAAACAATATTGTACTTCTGTCAGAAATTGATCATTTCCATAGACTTAAAATCTTGAGTGTTGTCAGTGACTATTTTTCGAGGACAACCAAATCTCGATAGGATGTTTTCTTCCAAGAAGTTTATTACTACCGAATCCATAACATTCCGAGTTGGAATGGCTTCAACCCATTTCGTGAAGTAATTGGTAGCAGTTAGAATCCGTCTATGTTGAGCACTTGATTGCAGATGGATTTATCTGATGAAGTCTAGGCCCCATTGTTGAAAAGGAGCTTCAAATTTTACTGGGATTAAAGGTAGGTAAGGGAGCTTTTGCTTACCATTGAACAGTTGGCACAAATTGCAGGCTCTGACCCTTTCATTTACATCAGTAAATAACTTTTTCCAATAATATCCAACCCTTAAAATCTTGTAAGTTGTCGCTCTCTAGGCATGATTGCCCCCACATATTCCTTCATGGAATTCATCAATGACTCCTTCTGTTTAATCTTTTGTCGGGCAACATAACAAGAAACCTATAGGATCTTTCCAGTACAACTTGCCATCAACAATGCAATATTTAATCGCATGTAGTTTTAAAGTCCTTGCTTTTGAAGGAGTCATGTTATTTGGGCATTGAAGAGTAAGGAGGTATGAAACAATATCGTGATACTAGGTAGAGGAAGAAAAATGATCTTCAATCTGAATCATAGGTGCCTGATCCTCAATTTCTTCTATATCGAGGAGAGAATCGTGTGGTTTGAGGTTATTTATTCCGAGAGCTCTAAAATTTGATTCGGCTAACAACCTTGCTAGACCTTGACCTTTGACTAGCTTGGTTGGTTTTACTTCTAGATCAAACTCTTGAATTTTATCCAACCATCTCCCTGTTCTTCTATCACTGTCTAGCTAAACCATGATATCCTTAATAGCGTCTCTTGGCACATAGGTGATTATTTTGGAGTGCAGGACGTATGTTCTGAAATCTTTGAGAGCCTTCACCATTGCATAAGCTTGTTTCTCAAGTATATCATATCTTAATTCTGCATCGATGAGGCTTTTGCTGAAGAAGGCTATTGGTTGTTCGAATCCTTCTTTGTTCTTTTGAAGTAGTACTGCTGCAATAGTGTGTTCAGAAGAAAATGAGAAGATTGAGAATTCCTTTGTATAGTTTGGACTTGCTAGCACTGGTGCTTCCCCTATAAATTTCTTGACATGCTCGAAAGATGCTTGAGCTTCTACAGTTCACTTTACTTGTTGTCCTTCTTTAACATATCTGTAATCATTTTGATTATTTCAGAAAAGTTGGGAATAAATCTTCTCAAAAAATTGATCTTTCCTAAAAAAGATTGAATTTATTTTATGTTCCTAGGGATATTAATCATGTCAATAGCCTCAACTCGCTTAGTTTCAACCTTGATTCCTTCTTTTGACACTATATGGCCTAAAATCTTACCTTCTTGCATAGCAAAATGCAGCTTCTTGGGATTAAGAGACAAACCAAACTTTCTTCATTTTTTGAAGGTTTGTCTGAGGTGCAACAAATGTTTTGCATCATGGTTGGAAAAAGTCATCAAATCATCTAGATAAATAACAACAAATTTGTCTCTCTCACCGACGAATGCGATATCCATCGCTCTTTGGAAAGTAGCTCCTACATTCATCAAACCAAAGGGCATTTTATCGTACAAAAAGGTTCCCCATGGAGTGGTAAATGTAGTCTTTTCTCTGTCATCTTCATGAACAATGATATGATTATATCCCGAAAAACCATCAATCATGGAAATCCGGTTAGCCCCTACTACCTTTTCTAGAACATGGTCCATCTTTAGGAGCGAGTAGTTATCTTTAAGAGATGACCGGTTTAAGTTTATAAAATCAACGCAGAGTCTTATTTCGTCGTTTTTCTTTCTAAAGGGGACCAGATTGGCTACCCATTCATAGTATCTGAGTGGAATGATGATTTTTGCATCAATGAGCTTCTTAACTTCCCTTTCTATCACTGGCAGGAGAATAGGGTTTATCTGTTTAAGCTTATGCCTGAAAGTTTTAATACCATGTTTTAAAGGAATCATGTGTTCAATAACAGAGGTATCGTAAGTTTTTAGATCATCATAAGACCATGAAAATACATATTTTCACTGCCTAAGTAACTCAACGTACTTACTCTTCATTTGGGATGGAAGGTATTTTGATATTTTGACCATTTTGGGATCTTCATTAGTTCCTACATTATAGTCTTCGACTTCTTCATATTGGGGTCGTAAGGTATACTTTAAAGGTATGTCATCCTGGTCAAACAACCTTTCTAAGGGGATCAAGCCTCTGGGAATCTGATTTTTATTAAGCAAGAGCATGCGATGATTTGCAATCTTATCTTGGAATTTCTCTAGGTTCTCCCCTTCCTGCATAATCCAAGCATGATCATTTTGGTTTTCCTGATCTATGTGAGTTTCAGAAAACTCGTCAACCATTTCAAGGAACTGTTTGACTTGTTTGTCATCTTAAAACACTTTCCAGTGCTAAACATTGTTCGAGATCGAAGGTCTATGTCTCATCTCGATGTGATATTTCAGTTTCAGAACGGTAGGTGGTATGAAGGTCGCAACAACTTTGGCCAAGGAATCAACTTGTTGATTCTCTATTCCGGGAATAGAGTGAATATTAAAGGACGAGAAGAAATTCTCTATAAGATCCCAGGAAAAATTCCTATATGATATCAACCTTGGATTGTTAGATTGATACTGTTGTTTTACATGTTTTACAATAAGCTCTGCATCACCATAAATTATCAGATGTTCGATTTTTAACTTCCTTGCAGCTTCTAATCCTAAAACTAGAGATTCATATTCGCAGAGATTATTCGTATAATTGACCTCCCATTGTAATATATAAGAGAAAGGAATAAAATAATCATCACCTGGTGCCACGAATAAAACCCCAGCTCCTGCTCCTTCGTAGGATGAGGAACCATCGAAGAACATTTTCCACAGTCCTTCTCTAAAATTTACATTTTTCTTTGTCATTTCTATTTGTTTATTTTATTCTTCTATCATTCTTCAAAATCATCATCTATAGATAATATACAATTTCCTAAGTCCTGATCAACAACATAGACTGGGTAATTATTGGGGTTTTGAGGGTCACTTACAGTATACGCCAGTCTAGTTTCTCTGTACAGTTGCGTAAATTGCCCACCAAAAATTGGGATTGTATCGTAAGTCATGTCCAACTGAACCGATCCTCCTAACTTGGCACCCCAAGACCTGGATAGAAGCATGTCGTACTTGGCAGGAACATCAACAACAACCACATCCATAAGGATACTTTTCACAGGAATCTGAGCAATATTTACTACCAAATCTTTAATCATACCTAGACACTTAACCTTTCTAGAATCAAACGAGTACAAGTCCTGATAAGGTCTGGTAATTTCGAGGCCTAATTTTTCCATGATAATCCTAGGCATTAAATTATGAGAGGCCCCTGAGTCTAGCATACAATTGTGGAGCAAATGATCATGCACAGTTAGTGTAATATAGAACAGAGCAACATAATCCTTATTGTTTTCAATGTGTGGATCAAACATGATTATAGGTTTTTCGTCCTGCAAATTGATAACGTCAGCTTGACACTCGTCATCAGAAAAATTTATTGCTTTAGTGATTTGCTTTTTATAAATCAGGTTTTTTTTCCAGTTCAACTAGAGGCATTGGGATTTTAATTTTATTAAGTTCAATTTCTAAATTGAAGCCCATGATCGTCTTTTGAATCTCTCTGATTTGAACTTCTTCTTGTGTATTTTCTAGATTCTTAGTTTTTGTTGTTCTTGTTTCAACTTGCTTTGTTCGGGCATCTTGTGTCTTAGTTGACGGTTTAGTGACTGTTGCCTCATTCGATTTACTTCGTGGTAATTTTTTTTTGGTCGGATATTCGTAGAACTTTTCTCTCTGGGCCTTAAATCATATTTATGTTGAAGTTCGACCATTATTGATTCGACGAGACCTTGATACGTAGAGTCACCCAGATTGTTGATGTTTTCATCATTATTAAAGAGGGATTCTAGGTGTAAGGATTTCTCATAATCCTGCTTGGTCAAGTGTGGCTCAAGATCATCATCGCTGAGGTTGTTTAGATCTTCTTCTAATTCCTCATAATCTTGCATTTCATCTCTCTGCATGAAATTATCAGTTTTAAACGGAGCTTGGATCTTTCGATCTTCATTTTTTACTTGTCTTTGTTGTATATGAGGGTTAGGGTTTCTCCTGAATTGATTTCTACCGTACGGATCAGGTTTGGCTTGATCTAATTCCATCATGGAAATTTTGTTTCATAAATCTTTAATGATTTTGGCCATCTCATCCATTTTTTCTTCTGCAGACTTTCCAGATCCAGAGGGTCCTGCCTGTTCTTTAAAATGTCTGGGTTCTCTGGCTCCCATCTCAACCTTAGTTTTTAATTTCCCAGATTCCATCATATTGGAATCAATTTTTATATCATCATCTTGCATTCCTGATAAAGTGGTAGATCTCCTCTCTCTTAAAAGCAGAGCAAAGTCAAAATCAAAAGCCCTTGCAAAAGTTACTATTGCAACTGGTTGAGAAGGTTTGACTTTGGCTGGGATTTTGTGATAAATCTTATTGAACCTTTGGATAAATTCAAGGACTGATTCAAAAGTCTTCTTTCTCAAAGCCCCGAATTTGGTTAAATAATAAATACGATTGTTTTTCTCACCCCACTATCTCAGGAAGGCATTTTCTAAATTGTCATATGATCGTATGGAACCTACTAGGAGTCCTCTGAACCAAGTCCTCACCTATCCTTCAAAAGTATGTACTAACAGTCTTAAGTAAACATCCTCGTGCTCAATGCCAAGGATATCATCAAACTGATCGAAAAAGGCTATATGTTCTGTTGCTGTTAGATCCCCTTCTCCCATGAATTTGGGGAGGTTCTTCATGTAATTTTTGGGAAAATCATGCAAGACAACATGAAGGACTAAGGGAGAATATCTAGCAACTACCTTGGAAAAGATTCTAGGGGTTTGGGCTTGTCCACTAGCTCCTACACCTCTGACACCACCAACACCAACACCTCTAGCACTGGCCATTGAGGATCTAGGAGACTGATTTCGGGGACTAAAAGGGAGATTTTAAAAAACCTTGAAAGACTGAACTACTGACCTTTCGACTACTTAAGGGTGTTGCAAATGAAGTTCAGGAAAAAGATCGCAAGGAGACAAAAGATCTAGATGAGGAGGAAAAGGGAAACTTGAGTTGGGTTCCTTAGGTTTACCAGATGTATATGTAGGAGAGGTGATAGGGGATGAATCCAGGTATAGAAAGTACTCTTCAGGACTCCTGGAAACATAAACTTTTACTTCAGGAAAGGAGAGAATTGGCAGAGTGTTAATGACAGTGGGGTTCGAAAGGGATCCTTTGTTCTCACTGGTAAAAGTATTTCTCAGGTCAATCTCAAATTTTATCTCGGGAATAATTACCTCTGGAGTTTCGAGTTTAACCTCACGTTTACTTGTTGATGTCTCTGCATAATGAATTTGTTTAAAAATTTCTTTAGGGGTTAGTTCTTCAGCGGGAACCTTAACATTAAGTTGCGTAACTCTGGGTTTATAGACCTTACCTGCTGATGCAACAGTCTGTCTAAGATATCCCTTTGGTTTCAACAATTTTTCGGGATCTGACACTGGTGTAGTCTGCTTTTCGTCTGGTTTTTTCCTGGTATTCTTTCGACCGAATGCTAGTTTTGTCTATGGTGGAGTCACTAGGTGAAAACTAAAATAAGCATTACTTACGTATTCAATCTATGTTCACCATCAAAGACCAAAATTTACCTTGTCATTTTCCCAGGGAAAATGATTTTGTTTCTTCGTCCCCAACAACGACACCAAAAAGATGTTGTTCCTGAGATTACCTGTAATGTCCCCACTTTGGGACATCATCACAGTGCAGAGGTTTATGATGACCAGAGTAGCCAGATGGATGTTATAGTGAGTACAGGGGTTATTGAGAGGCATTGTAGGGTCCACCTTGCATTACTCATCCTATTTCATCATTACGAGCCATTCCACACAGATTGGCTTTTGTTCCCTGGCATTCCGACAATTTCCAGGGTTTTGAGTATTTTTGGCTATAAGTCAATTAAATTCACTGAAGAGGTCATTTTGGGAACTATACTTGGAGGAACCTCTCAGTGTAATAGCTCATTGGAATAAGGAGGAAAAACACTACATGATAGGATGACGAGAAGTGACTTTCAGTGGCCTGGGAAGCCACAAGGAGAGATAAGGTGTTTTTCAGAGGTAAAAAGGTTAATTAATTAATTAATTAAATATTAATAAAATGAAAGTCACTTTGGAGGGACAAGGGGAGAAAAAAGTATAAAGGAAAGGCAAGGGCCTCTACTCATGGATTCATGTATGATCATCTTTTGATATCTAGCTTCTAGCTAGTGAGCCTAGCATTGGGGGTTTTGAGGGTTTTGACTTAACAAACCCTAGAGGATGATTCAGTGGTGAAACATTCCACCTAGATTGTCCCAAGCTTGGTCTTGGGGATGAAATACTCCCCCAAACCATTCTAGTTCAGATCTACATAAGTGCAGGAGGTTTCTACACCAGCCACAGGCACAGGAAGAGAAGGAGGGCGAACCATTGGGGGTTTCTAGCAAGAGTGGCGCACCATCCATTGAGGGAAGTTCATCCCCGGTGACTGGCAAAGAGTTTGGAGATTCTAGCACCTGGGTTTTGATTGCAGGGTCTTGGCCATGATTTCTAGTGCCTCTTGAGAGATTTTAATGGTTCAGATGATTTTCTAGAGAATTGGGGCGAATTGGAGAGAAGGAGGTCATTTTTTAGATTTAGATCTATTCAGTTTGGAAGGGTTATACTTCAGATATGATAGTGAGACTTCACCTAGTGAATTGTAGTGTCCCGATCTACCTTTCTAGTGAGTTTCAGGGCATTTGGGGGCCTCCTTCATCAGGGCCGAAATTGTAGGGGTTGACAGTTTTCAGGAGGATGCAACTCCACTTGAGGATTCAACATTTGGAGGAGCATTCCTTGGTATTTCGGTTTGATATTTTAGGAGGGGACTCTACACATTCCGATCTATAGGTTGGCATATTCATTGGACTCATTTAGTGGATTCTTCAGCTAGGCCAAATTATCTAGGGTTTTAGGCATCCAGGGGGGCACACCATTCCTTGGAGGGAGGCTAGATCCATGACCTTGAGAGGGATCTTGGAGATTTGAGCACCTGGGTTGTTCTTGCATTTTCCCCATCTATAGTTTGGCATCTTCATTAGATTATTTGGGGGAATTAGCTACAGGGATGAATTGTTGAGGGTCTTCATTGTTCCAGCAGGGTGTAGCGGCATCCAGCTTGGGGTTTGGCACTTCATACGACCTAGATCTCAGTTTTCTATTGGTCTTCCTTGTTATTCAGCCTTTGGAGGCTTACATTGTCTTATCAGAGAATTTTGTAGCAACTCTTATTGTGTTTATTGAATCCATCTGTTGAGCATTCGAGATCGGCCTCACTCTTGTATAAGGTTCTTGCTCATTATATTAATAAAGGTCAGATCTTTCCATTGGTTCCATATTTTGTGTATCTTGTACTTTCATTGATTGTATCTTTAGATCTATGTGTGATTATTGAACATAAACCCTAAGGCCTAAATCAAGAGGTCAACCTACAAGTAAACACATACAAACAAGTAAATCAACAAAGTGTTTGATGAAATGCCACAACTAGTAAAGGTTTAAAATTCCTCCAAACCGTGATGTTCCTGGCATATTGGATTGGGAAAATTACAGTGGTATCATAGCTTATATTCGTGCCAGCCAGTGGGAATTAGCGCATGCATGAATAGCATAGAGGGGTCTTCCATAAGGAGAAATGGACGAGATTCAATTTGATCTCATGTGCTATGAGATACAATATTACATCATTAGCAACGAGATTAAGGATCACATAACGTTCCCACAATATGTAGCTTTTAGAACTTCCAGATGGAGAAAATATGAGATTCTACTTGGAATCATTAGATTAGGAGAGAAGAGAGCCAAAGAAACTATATGGAGGGAAGCACAGAGAGACCCCACGCCCAGTAGGAGCACACAACTTTGCTATAGTTGCAAGGTGCCTTGGGAACCAGATCATAGGTGTCGGGGTAAGGATCAACAGTATGTTATGGAGGTACGCTATGACAGTGATGATGAGGCATGTGAGGATGGAGAGATAGATGCTCTTATGGAGCAGTTTGATGATGATAGTGAATCTTGGACAGAGTCTAGTGATAGTGACTCTTTCACAGAGGCTAATGATACTAGCACGCTTGAGGAGGATGATGGCCCTTGTATAGTGGATAGAGAGTCAGAGGGACAAGAATTTAGCACTTATGCTTTAGTAGACATATCACATGGTGTTGATGACCCTACACCTCAGCAGAGTGGAGACATTAGGAGGGTTTTGCATGAGTTAGCACCTAGATATGATGAGCTCCCTATGAGGGACGTGACACATTTGTCATCCTTTCAGGCACCTACGATATCCAAATCACATGAAGATATCAGTGGCATGCCGGATATGATGGAGGAGCCTGGTGTGAGGGATGCACACCATGGACATGTAGAACCACAGATCTAGGAGGAGGTACAGGGCATACATGCAGTGGACCTTACACATACAGATCAACATGAGGAGATTGAGTCACAACTTTTGGAGGCTCCATTAGTTGAGCATATTGTGGATGCTGACAGGTTGATGGGACACTCACTTCCAGGATCGGCCTGCATTGATGAGGATGCACTCTTTAACAGTCAGGATGACCATAGCACGTGTCAATATACATATATATGGGATCCAGACGCAAATGATGGTAGCAGGTTGAGTGCACATGAGGATACGACTACCCATACAGGATATTGTGTGATTCAAGGGGAGATAGCATCTATTGATGGGGTGTAGTGGCATACAGGAGTACCCATCAGCACGACAGACAGTGGGCAGATCAACACTTTATATTCTGCAGAGAGAGTTGTTGAGGATTTTAGTGATGACACTAGCAGTGAGGGGTATGAGGTGGCACCTCAACATGACTGTGATCAGGAGTCACACCACTTAACAGGACAACTGAGAGTCAGTGAGGATATGATCATGGTAGCCACCAGGCGCATTGATGACATGTATGCATTGATGGTTGATTGTTGTTGGAGGGAATCAATGGCACATGATAGTTCAGATGAGGCATTTTCCATAGATGACTTTCATACTCTGTTAGAGAGAATGTCTATGATGAGGTTTGAATTCCAATAGTTGTTGACAGATAGGGATTACCTACTGGGGATTGGCGAGATGTATCACTGAGCCTTGAGGGAGCAGGAGTTGGAGATGGATTGACTCACTCAGGAGTTGGAGAGCACTCTAGGATTCTTGAGAGGCACACAGAGAACCCTTCAAGAATCAGAGTCCAGATCAGAGGAGATCCTTGAGGACATCCGTCAGAGATTCAATTCACCTATATTGGTGGACACCCAGATACATCATTCATTCACATCACTGGAGGATGTTGGTGGTATGGAAAAGGAGCACCAATTGATGGAGGAGCCTGAGGTGTGCACAGGATCATGGATGAGTATGGAGAGTTACGGTCCAGGTGCGCATGAGATGATTTTTGAGATAGTCAGGCACTCACCGACACATGGGGGCTCCAGAGCCAAGGGAAATTTTGATGATACTTCCATTTTTGTCCTGAGAGGGATTGAACTTCATGTAGAGGTTGATCTAGTAGTACACCCAAGATCCATGATGTTGTAGGGGTATACAGGGGACTACCTGAGTATGCAGGATCATACAACGGTGATTGATGACTCATAGAGACATGCAGGGGTTTACAGGGAGATCCAGAGGGGTGTATTGATGTGCAGGGAGGAGACACACTTCGGGGAGCATGTAGATGCCCTTCCTTTGTAGCAACACATAGTTATGAGAGGTCACCTTCGTAGTATCAACAATTGCATGGGAGATGAGACATAGAGAGTGGTTAGGCCAAAACCACCTGACATGAGTGAATTTATGGCATACAACAGGACATAGGTGGGTCGTGATGGGAAGACAGTGGAGGCCTTGTGTGTGATGATGAGCATCATAGGCCAGATGATAGAAGACAACTCAGAGGCCGATACAGATACATATACTCATGAGGATGAGCATGGGGGACTTCCGACAATAATCAGTTTGACACAGGAGCGACCAATAGAGTTTGGAAGTGATAAACTTCCAAGTTTTCCATGGGATCCAGGAGTTCACTTGGTTAACAGGATGTTTCACTACATGATGACCTAGGTTGCACCAGAGAACCACATACTCCACTTTGGGTTGGTTTGGAGTGGACCTGCAGGGAATTTCCTTATAGAGCGAGGCAATTTATCTATCTTGATCATTATGATCGGGCATGGATATGGTTGGACAGGTACTACTTATACATAGACATTTTTACAAGTACGATTTCTAGACAACAGGTCCAATGGCCACAAATATTTCAACTTCAGGATCCAGGAGTGGAGGATCCAGTATACATACATGGAGTAGTCAGGTAGGGTCATCATTGTGCAGGGTTAGCATGGGGATCTTCGACAGAGGTTAGCATGGGACCCAGGGATTGCAGGGTTGGACATTTCACTGACTGATAGAGGCGAGTGGACCTTTGCAGGGGGAAGTTGTTCTAACTTTCCATTGAGATTCAGTGTCGAGAGGAGTGCATCGCTTGCGGGTGTTTCACAGAGGTCTTGGAGGATGGATTCATTCCGAGATGAGGCCATCTGTCATATGCAGGAGACTTCCGGAGTTGGTACATTTCAGGGTTATGCTTCCCAGGGTCTAGCAGTTCATGACTTGATATGGGACCCAGGGGGCAGAGTGTATGAGTGTTCATCGTTGGATGGGTTCTATTGTGTATCCCACAGGTGGACATGGGATCCTGGTATTTTATTTGGGGGATTTGGTTATTGCTTGATGACAAGCAATTTTCTAGCAGGGAGGACTGTAGTGTCCCCACTTTGGGACATCATCATAGTGCAGAGGTTTATGATGACCAGAGTAGCCAGATGGATGTTATAGCGAGTACATGGGTTATTGAGAGGCATTGCGGGGTATATATTGCATTACTCATACTATTTCATCATTACGAGCCATTCCACACAGATTGGCTTTGGTTCTGTGGCATTTCGATGATTTCCAGGGTTTTGAGTATTTTTGGCTATAAGTCAATTAAATTCACTGAAGAGGTCATTTTGGGCACTATACTTGGAGGAACATATCAGTGTAATAGCTCATTAGAATCGGGAGGAAGAACACTACAGGATAGAATGACGAGAAGTGACTTTCAGTGGCCTGGGAAGCCACAAGGAGAGATAAGGTGTTTTTCAGAGGTAAAAAGGTTAATTAATTAATTAAAGTGATTTAATTAATTAATTAAATATTAATAAAATGAAAGTCACTTTGGAGGGACAAGGGGATAAAAACGTATAAAGGAAAGGCAGGGGCCTCTACTCATGGATTCATGTATGATCATCTTTTGATATCTGGCTTCTAGCTAGTGAGCCCAACATTGGGGGTTTTGAGTTTTTTGACTTAACAAACCTTAGAGGACGATTCAGTGGTGAAAGATTCCACCTAGATTGTCCCAAGCTTGGTCTCGGGGATGAAATACTCCCCCAAAGAGTTCATATCTACATCAGTGCAGGAGGGTTCTACACTAGCCACATGCACATGAAGAGAAGGAGGGCGCACCATTGGGGGTTTCCAGCAAGAGGGGCACACCATCCATTGAGGGAAGTTCATCCCCGATGATTGGCAGGGATTTTGGAGATTCTATCACCTGGGTTTTGATTGCAAGGTCTTGGCCATGATTTCTAGTGCATCTTGAGAGAGTTTTATGGTTCAGATGATTCCCTAGAGCATTGGGGAGAATTGGAGAGAAGGAGGGCATTTTTGAGATTAAGATCTATTTAGTTTGGAGGGGTTATACTTCATATCTGATCGTGAGACTTCACCTAGTGAATTGTAGTGTCCCGGTCTACCTTTCTAGCAAGTTTTAGGGCATTTGGAGGCCTCCTTCATCAGGGTCGAAATTGTAGGGGTTGACAGTTTTCAGGAGGGCGCAACTCCACTTGAGGTTTCAACATTTGGAGGAGCATTCCTTGGTATTTCGTTTTGATATTTTAGGAGGGAAATCTACACATCCCGATCTATAGTTTGGCATCTTCATTGGACTCATTTGGGGGCTTCCTCATCTAGGCCGAATTATCTAGGGTTTCAAGCATCCAGGGGGGCACACCATTCCTTGGAGGGAGGCTAGATCCATGACCTTGAGAGGGATCTTGGAGATTTGAGCACCTGGGTTGTTCTTGCATTTGTCTAATCTACAATTTGGCATCTTCATTCGAGTATTTAGAGGACATTAGCTACAGGGCCGAATTGTTGAGGGTCTTCATTGTTCCAGCAGGGCATAGCAACATCCAGCTTGGTGTTTGGCACTTCATACGGCCTAGATATTAGTTTTGTATTGGTATTCCTTGTTATTCAGACTTTGGAGGCTTACATTGTCTTATCAGAGCATTTTGTAGCAGATCTTATTGTGTTTATTGGATCCATCTATTGAGCATTCGAGATCGGCCTCACTCTTGTATCAGGTTCTTGCTCATTATATTAATAAAGGTCAAATCTTGCTATTGGTTCCATATTTGGTGTATCTTGTACTTTCATTGATTGTATCTTTAGACCTATGTGTGATTATTGAACATAAACCCTAAGGCTGAAATCAAGAGGTCAACCTGCAAGTAAACACATACAAACAAGTAAATCAACAAAGTGTATGACGAAATGCCACAACTAGTAAAGGTTTAAAATTCCTCCAAACCGTGATGTTCCTGGCATATTGGCTAGGGAACATTACATTAATTATAAGGCGCAAAGAAGAATGTCAGGCATCAGAAGTGTTAAAAGAAAAATGTTTTAATGAGTGATTTTACTACCTCTAGTTTTAAGAGAAATGATCTTTAAATAAAATTAATAATAGGACAATATAGAGGTTGTATCTCGTTATCTGAGTTGCAATTATAATATCAAATGGTGTAGAAAAGATTTACAAAACTGTTAAACAAATTCATGTATCAATTATGGATAAGACTCACCTTGTTTGCAGTGGAAGAAAAGTAGAGAACACAACCTTGCATAAGATATAAAATGCAGTAATTCACGCAGATCGTAGGTCTTGTTTTACTCACAGTAATAACAGAGGAAAAATTGTTTACTGAATGAATTTGTTGGTATAATATGATCACAGTAGATGTAATAGTAAATTGCAACCAATCGCTCTTCAAGAATTACATAAAGAAATTCGGGGAAATGGAAACACAGAGGAAACACATAACTCAAATTGAACGAAACTTAGAATCTATGTCTTCACTTGTATTAATACTCAAAAATAGATTTTCTCTATTACATTCGACAAGAAGCAGCCTGGCAATCCACAATATTCGTTCGAAATCATTATCTTTAATCGATCATAAATACCATCGATACTTCGACGGTTCACGTTCAAGAGTTTTGGATGTGACAGGTTGGAAATCTCCTGAATCTCGAATCCGCGGAATTAACCTTGTTTAAAACATTGAATTAACTTCAAGTGTTTCAGAAGTTTGGACTTCAGGGGTTTTGAATATAGTATAAGAGAAATTTCTCAAAATCCTAATTTACGAGTAATGTCCCTTAAGTCTTAATTAATCGTGTTTAACTTCTGTTTTTTTATTAATTACTTTTTACTCTTTGAAATGTCCAATGCTTCGACATTTTGAAACTTTGGTGATTTGTGAACTTACTCTTTGTTAAACTCCTGAAGGGTCATCTCCCAGAGTGGCATGGAAGAGATGACATCATTCTGTATGACGTGTCAAGAAGATATAGGTGCCACATGTCACTCGAGAGCATGTGAATGACCCAACATAAACTTCAAAAATAAGTGCTATGTGTTAGCTTATGAAATATTTAAAAGACATGTGTTCTATGACTCGTGTTCGTGATTTCTTTAGGGTTTATCACGAGATGTTATTTTTGGGTTTCAGAGCTTCGGGGTTTTTATCGTTTAGACTTATGGGAACATCTGAAGTGCGGGGCTCCGAAGCGACCGTTACAGACCTATTCTTTAAAACTCGGGCGGCTCCAGGACTACGAATATTATTAGGATTGTTTGATCAAATTAAAGGAACTCGTCGACGACGGATAATGTACGCTCTTTATTATTAAATGAAAACCAATGAATTTGATTTAAAATTAAAAGGCCATTTTGTGTAAAATTCTATTCCTAAGAGGTGAAAACTATAAAACTCAAAAGTTCAAAATTGTGTGTGTTCCAACATTGCCAATATTTCCTCGATCTTCCAAGGTAGATAATTTGGGTTTGTATCTCATTGGGAGTGATCTTAGTACCTTTTGGACTACTATTTTGTCTTCCAATTATTCTCCTAGTCCTCTGATTGTGTTGACAATTTCATCTATTCTTAGAAGATACTCTGCAATGTTTTATTCTTCTTCTTTCATCTTTAAGATTTCAAATTGTCCGTTGTATGTTTTTTAGATTTGCTTGATTTAATTTGGAATCTCCTTCATAGATGATTTATAGTTTGTTACAAATATATTTTGTTGATTTACAATGCATGACTTTGACAAATACATTATTTTTTAATCCACCCAAAATTGTATTTACAGCTCTTGAATTATCATTGCAGAGTTTCTTTGCAGTTGTGTCTGAAGGAGGAGTTTCTGGTACATCATAACACTTTATCACAAATATCCAAACATCACATCCCAGTTCCATTAGGTAACTTCTCATTCTTATACTCCATAATGCATAGTTATCTCCTTCGAATAGTGGAGCTTTGTTTGAGGACATCCCTTCTTGTTGATCCATTGCGGTTTCTTAGAATCTTCCTTCCAGTGATTAGAGTGCGTGGTGAATCGGTATTATCCTTTTTCAACAATTTAAAATCACTTAAATATTAATTTTATCAAATCAAAACAAAAGATCAACAAAAATATACAATATGCAGAATTTAACGTGAAAAGCCCAAGTTCGAAATAATCACTACTATCTTTTTATTTTTAATAAGGATTACATTTAATTCATGAGCTCCAACTCAAAAGGAAACACCAATTCTCTGTTTTACTAGCACCAACTAGAAGGGGGCTGCGACCCCCTATATTTTACCAAAACCTACTGGAAGGAATCACCGACTCCCTAGTTTCTTCAGCTACAACTGAAAAGATGTTGCAACACCTTGGTTTACCAGCTTTAACTGGAAGGAGGATACAACTTCCTTTGCAGGATCCAACCTGCCCTAGCACCACCCAAACTCCATTTTTATGATAAATACTTTAATCTTCAAATATTCATAATCTTCTTTGGATTCTGCTACATATCTTCATTTACTTTTTTGACTTCTTTACTCTATTGTTGATCTTCAGATTTCATGCTCAGAGACACACCTTCTTTCAACAATAATTTATGTTTATATAGTCTTTCAATGGTCATGTACAACTGAAAAGTTGCACCTCTTCAATATAGGAATGTATCTTTTCATTATAAGTATGTGTCTTTTCAAAATAGTAAGTCATTGTGACTTTTCAATAATCTTTATATGAAAAGTCATATTTTTTTTGAAAAGTCACAGCGTTTTTAAAAAATAATTGATTTTTCCCCCTTTTAAATTTTAATTCACTTTTTACCTTACCATGGTTTACAAATACCATGTGCATTTTCACTTTACCCTTTTTCTTTTACCTTTTTGTTTAATCCAACTTCACTTTTACCTTTTTCTCTAATCCAAATTCACTTTTGTATTTACTCATCTTTTACGTAAACTCCACTTCCACCTAACTTTTCAACTTTTGTTATTTATTAAAGTCATATTTATATTTAATCCACTTTCATTTCCACTTTTGTGTAAACTCCATTTCCACTTAACTTTTCCACTTTTATATTTATTAAAGTGATACCAAAGTCACATTTATATTTAATCACTTACTAACCTTTGACATATATTTGATATCTTACTAACCTTTGACATATATTTGATCTCTTACTAACCTTTTGTGATATGGTGGTTTCACTTGAAGGAAAAGAGAAGCTTTTGAATGATAGATATGAAAGATAAAAAAATCTTGTGTATAAATAACAACCTTGAATATAGATGGTGATTTTCAATACAACCTTTGACCTTTTATAGCAGCTTTCCATACTAAACAAAATTTCATTGCTAAAATACCCGATCTGGTAACACTATCCATCAATCTATTTACCCAGTAGCATCAATATGATCAACATCCTGAACAACACCAAACTCTGGAACAAACTCAGAAGTTGTAACTCCTCCCAGTTTATCCTTAAAACCCATTCTATTTATGATGCTCAATATTTTGTCTCTCTTGACAGACTCCACTCCATGGCTCTCCAAAAACCGCTCAACCACCTTACCCTAGTATTCATCACTAGCATACTTGTGATTGCCAACGTCATGTAACAAGGATGCGAACTGATAAATTGTGGAGCAAAGAGAAATGCAGAGAGAAAATAATAGTATATTCAAATGTATGAAGAAGTACAGAACTCAGAAGATCGCACTTACAATGTAAGATGGTTGAGCTATATATGCTCAA
>SNQJ01S0072326.1:0-14465 GCA_010110895.2 Picea sitchensis
CTTTTAGTTATGTATGTCGATTATTTGTTGGTCACTGGTTGCTCGAATTTAGTTATTGCTACAGTCAAGAGGATTCTACATGACAGGTTTTTGATGATGGACATGGGTCTGCTACACTTTTTCCTTGGACTTGATATCAGTCAGGATGCATCAGGGATCAAACTCTCTTAGGTCAAGTATGCACGAGATCTCCTTGAGAGATTTCACATCACAGATTGCAAGTCTGCTCCGACTCCTTTCCTATCAGGAGTCAAACTTGAGGATGGAGGGGAGACTCCACTGGTTGATAGTACACTATACAGACAGCTAGTGGGGATATTGTTGTATCTCACACACTCTAGACCAGACCTCTCATATGCAGTTGGTGCAGTTTCCAGGTTCATGCAAGAGTCTTATGAGCTACATTGGAAAGCTGCAAAGTGTATCCTTCGATATGTACAGGGCACCATCACCATTGGGATTCATTATGCAACAGACTCTACATTAGATCTCATTGGGTTTACTTATTCTGACTGGGCTGGCGATAGCATTGATTGCAAGTCCACATCTGGTTACTCACTCAGTATTGATTCCAGGCCTATCTATTGGTCGAGCAAGAAGCAAGCTGCCATTGCTCTATCATCAGCCAAGGCAGATTAAAGAGGGGTAGTTAACATAACCATTTAGGCTATGTGGCTACAACATTTTCTCACTGAGTTGGGCATTCAGTTTCATCGGCCCATTGTCATCTCGTGTGACAACCAGAGCACTCTGAAGTTATGCAGAGATCTAGTTCAGGGGTAGCGGACGAAGCACATCGAGACCCACATGCACTACATCTGGGACTTAGTACATGAGGGTATCATCAACTTATAGTTCTTTCCTTCAGTAGAACAAATGATAGACATTTTCACCAAGACCTTCACTGAGCATAAATTCCATTCTCTGTGAGGTCGTCTTAGAGTGAAGGACACAATTGCCTAGCAACTATAGTTCTTATTTTTACATACATTGTACCTTGAGGGGGGGGGGGTTTCCCATGAGGTTTTCCCTCTTTCCTCACTTTATTTTCAATGTATCTTTTGTACTTGGATACCTAACATGGCCTCGTTGTCGACACCCAATCTTTATTTTCACCATAGTGATGTTCAGGGGGGGTGTTGGAGTTACCTCACACACACCTAGGATTTATTTTTCCTAAGGTTATTCCTTGTTTATTATTCATAACTAGTCATTATCTAGTCTCCTATATTTTAGGGGAGAATATTCCACCTGGAGAATATTCTCTTTCAGTTGACACTTCAGTTTGACTAGTTGAGATGAGTTTAGATGTTGCATTGAGATCATCACCATGCAACATTGGGATCATCACCATCCTAATTCGACCTTTCCTTGGTATCATCACCAGAGTGGTGCATTATCCTTGGTTCCCTGATTTAACTCCTCACTACTCTATGTTCAGACAGTTAACTAAAGACTAGTTGACTAGCTAACTCAACTAGGTGGCAGTTCACTCCCATAACTGCCTGAGAGACTAGAATAGGTGGAAGTTGACTCCTGTAACTGCTGGTGTGTGTCCATATCACTCTATTCCACCACTATGGTGCATTGGTTCACCTCAAGTCGAACTCATTGAGATATACAGAGTATATCATGTGTAAATTATTCATTATTCATAACGGTTAATGAGAATTCTTCCATTCTTTCTCTCCTTCTTCTTCTTTCTCCAATTCTCTCTACAAATGTGTGTATTATTGTTTAGCTAGATCTATTTTTTTCATTTTCAACACATTTACATGTGTTTCTAGGGTTTCAAGAATTTTATTTTGGGCAACTTGTTTTTCAACTAGTGGTTTAGTAACCACCGCCTCATTCGCTTTGTTTCTTAATATAATCTTTTTTTATGAAACACTTGTAGTATTTTTTTCTCTAGGCCTTAAATTATACTTATGTTGAAGTTCTTTCATAATGGATTCAGCGATTCCTTGATATGCAGACTCTCCTAGGTTATCTATACTTTCCTCGTTACTAAACATGGGCTCTTGGTCTAGAGATCTTTCATAATCCTGTCTAGTTAGATGAGTTTATTGGTCTTCGTCACTAAGGTTTTTTATATCCTCTTCTAGCCCCTTATAATTATGCATATCATCTCCTATAAAAAAATTCGTTTTAAAAGGATATTGTATTTTTTTATCTTCATTTTTTACTTGCCTTTGCTGGGTCTCGGGGTTAGGATTTCTCCTGAAATATTTTTAAGCAAATGGATTAGGTTTGGGTTGGTCTAGTTCCATTCTAGAATTTTTTTTGGACAAATATTTGATTATATTAGCCATGTCATCCATTTTTTCTTCGGTAGACCTCCCAGATCCGGAGGGCCCTACTTGTTCCCTGAAGCTTTTACATTCTTTAGTTCATGTCTGAACCTTGGCTTTTAGTTTACTAGATGCCATCATGTTTGATTCAATTTCTATAGCGTCGTATTGCATCCCTGTGAGGGTATCCGATATTCTTTCTCTTAAAAGCAGAGCGAAGTCGAGTTCAAAATCCCCTACGAAAGTCACCTTTGCTGCAGTTTGAGAGGGTTTAAATTTTGTTGGAATCTTATGATAAAGTTTGTTAAATCTTTGAGTAAATTCTAGAACCGACTCGGAGTTCTTCTTTCTCAATGCCCCAAATTTAGTCAAGTAGTAAATATGGTCTTTCATTTCTCTCCACTGTCTTAAAAAATCATTTTCTAAATCATCGTAGGACCAAAGGGATCCTACTGGGAGTCCCTGAAACCAAATTCTTACTCTCCCTTCGAACGTTTGAACTAAAATCATGGAATAAACATCTTCATGCTGAATCCTTAATATATCAGCAAATTGATCGAAAAAGGTGATATGCTCTGTGGTAGTTAAATATCCTTCTCCCGTAAATTTTGGTAAGTTCTTCATATAATTTTTAGGTAAATCATGAAGGGCAGGGGCGAGGACCAAGGGAGTGTATATGGCCACTACTTTTGAAAAAATCCTAGTGGGTGGAGGTTGTCCTTGACCACCTCCCCCTCCACCACCAACTCCTCCAGTGGCACCTCCAGCGACAGCCATTGAAAGTCTAGGGGATGAACTTTGGGAATTAAAAAGAGGGTTTTCAAAAACTTCTACGGACTAAAGTGGCGACCTTTCAACTTCCTTGGGATGCGATGAAGGGAAATATGGAAAATGATCATTAGGGAAAGTAAAGTCTAGAAAGGGAGGGAAAGGAAAACATGGATTGGTTTCTTTAAAGTTACAAGATGTATATATAGGTGAACCACTAGGAGACGAATTGGGGTATAAAGTATGCTCTTCAGGATTTCAAAGAACTGAAACCTTTTCTTCGGCTGAGGATGGGGTAGGTAGAAAAGTAATGATAGCAAGTATAGAAGAGGATCTTTTATTTAGACTGTTTGGAGAATCGGAAGTGTCAATTTCAATCTTTATTTCAGGTACAAATTCCTCCAGGTTCTCGTGCCTAACCTCATACTGGTTAGTCAAGGCCTCCATAGAGGGTGTTTGTTTAATATTATTTTTAGGGGTTGGTTCTTCAATCAGAACCTTAGTATTGACTTGTGTCATTTTCGGTTGGTATTTCTTACCTGTCGATGTGGTAGTCGACTTGAGGTATCCCTTTGGTTTTAATAAATTTTTGGGATCAGATATAGGTGTGGTCTACCTATCGTCTGGATTGCTTTTGGTATTCTTTCGATTAAATTCCATCTTATTTGTAGTGGATTCACCAAGTGAAAAATAAAAGACAGTTGTAATTCAGTTTTCAACCTTCGCTCACTATCAAAGATAGAATCTCGCCTTGTCATTCTCCCAGGGAAAAATAACTTTGTTTCTCCATCCCTGGCAACGACGCCAAAAATATGTTGTTCCTGAGATTAAACTTAAGGTTCAAAGAATAATGTTAGGCATCATGAATGTTTTTGAGTGTGTTTTAAAGTGACTTTTCTACCTTAGTTGTATGAGAAAAATTCCTTAAATGAAATTAACAGTTTGACAGCACAGAGGTTGTATTTCATATCTGAGTCAAAATTGCAATATCGAATGGTATGAGATGAAAATAGAAAACTGTAATTCATAGCAGGGCATCAATTACTAAAGAGTCCTACCTTGTTTTCAGGAGAGGAAAAGAGATAGTGTAACCTTGAATAATGCATAAAATCCAGTAATATACACAGCAAGCAAGTCTTGATTTACTCACAATAAATGCAGAGGAAAAGTTGCTTACTTAATAAATTACTAATACCTTGTGATTACAGTAGTTGTTGTACTAAATTGGAACCAAACATTTATCAAGGAATACATAAAGGAATGTTGAGAAATGGAAAACAAAAGAAACACATAACCCAGATTTAAGAAAACTTGGAATCTCTGTCTGCACTTGTAATAGTACTCTATAAGGATATTTTTCTCTATTACAATTGGCAAGAAGCAACCATAAATAAGTCTTTAATCTATGTTTTTATACAAAATGGTCTCAACTCAAAATGGTTGGAATTTTGATAATTCTAAAAATACTAAATTTTACAATATGTAAAATTGAAAACTTCCATTGGCCTTCTCCTCTGTCTCTTCGTCTGTTGGCAGAGGTGTTTCTTCTCCTCATCTTTTACTTGGAAATAGTTGTCATCTAACCTTGACCTGTATGAGTCGTATTCAGATGTTTTATCATTTGTTTCCATATGTGTTGTCTTTCCCGTATTTGACACATTGGATGCAACTGCTGACTAATTGTACCACCAACCCAGAAGGTGTAGTTGCCTCATTTGCTTCAAAAATGTATAACTTATTTTTTATCTGGGGAAACCTTTCCTGTATCTTCTTTGCTCCCAAATATGTGTCCTGTAACTCCATGCTTGGACTTAGTATCCATTTTTTTATTTGGATAAGATCAATTTGGTTTATTTACTAGATGATTGTCATGGCCTCTTCTTTTCTTGTCCTAGAGTTACATTGGTTCCTTTCTATGTCAATATTCCCTAGGGCTTCAGAGATATTATTTAATTCAACATCAAGTAGACCTTTGTCTAGTGAAGATATTTCTTCTAGAAAGGCTTTGTGTACCTCTCTGGCCAATATTTTTATTTTGGCAATATTTGATTCCCAGGCCTTCAAAATTATGTTACGTCTGGTCTTCTAAGACAGACACAGATGAGGAGCTATCAATACATAATATTTTGGTACTAGAAAGATATCCTTTTGAAACTTATCCCAAGTTGCACAAGCTTCCCTTTCTTTAATGTAAATTTTATTCAAGGAAAGGTCTACCACCCAGTAACAATTTTGAATGGCTTCCACTTTTGTAAAAGGATCTTGTTGGGTTGATTCCGGATTCTCATGTACTTCTAATGCTTGAGCTTGGAAAGCTGCCATATCTATTGTTGTACCTTCAGCCAAGTATATATTGGCTTGTAGTTTCTTGATTAATTCTTCATGCTGAGTGACCAACCCTCTGTTTTCCTGTGAGTTTTGATGGAGCTCATTGTTTGTTCATCTTATTTCTGACATTCCTTTCCATGGTCATCATCTAGTCTTGCAACTTCCTTACCAATAGATTTCCCTGTTTCAGCTAATTCGCTAGATTTTCTACTAAACATTGATTGGCCGTGGCAAAGGCACCTAATGAGCCTACCATTTCCCTAGAGAATTTTGTATCATATAGATCCTATCCATCATACAACATTCTTTTCCTTTAGACTGTTGTACCATATTTTTGATGCACTTCTCTTTTAACTATGGCCCTTCTCTTCTTACTGAAAAAGAAGTCCGAAGGAGGAATTTCTTTGGCTGAAATTAGAGTAAGGTCCTCTATAAATATGACTTGGTCATTGGGATTTCCTTGACTCGACTGTAAAGGTGTTAATGACATAATTGGGCTACCTATATCTGTGGATGGTTGTTGATTTGTTGTGTTGGTATCCATTTTATCTGGTCTAGACAATGATGTATCCTGTCCCTTTTTTTGAAAATCTTCAAGATGAGTTGTTTGAGTGCTTGGTGGGTTTGGTAATGAAGTCTCCACTCCGTGCATTAAGACTTTGACATTCTTCATATTTTCCTCAGTACTCTGTTGGTTAGAAATTCCTGCCTCTAATACCTGAGGCATAGCTTCCTATGTAGATGAAGGTGTTATTGGATCCCCTTGTAATACCTTTGGAAAACTATTCTTTCTATGCTTCTGAAAATTGTCAAAATTGGCTAATTGATCGGGAGACAGAGTTCAAACTCTACTTAGTACTTCCTCATATGACCTGACTCCCCTGAATACTTCATCCTAAGGGGAAATCTCATGCACATACTTCCTTAAATTGTATTGAGCCAGGTAAGCTTCCACAATCTTATGGGGATCGTGCCTCGTAAAATCAATATCAACTAACTTGACGTCTTCTAGAGCCACAACCTCTTGGCATACCAACCGATCTAGTTAAAATTTTGGGAGAGCATGGGGGGGATCCATGCACCCAAAAACCCTGTTATAGGAAAATTTTTCCTGAATATACCATTTTGCTATTTTTTCCAGGTTATCCATGACTCTGCCTGAAATTCTGGGAGGTGGGAAACCGTATAGGGTGATATGAATCGACACCACTACAAAATGACAGATTTCATAGAAGAAATGTCTGGCTTTGTCATCCCACAACATGGAGTGATAGAAATGGATAGGCTCGGCATTGGTCAGGTTCCAACTCCAGCCCATCAGACAGAAAGGAGTGATAAACAAAAGGGCATCCATGATGTATGCCAACATGTAGAAAGGAGCAAGTTTCCCTTTGGAATTTGCTAATTGGTACCCTGTGATTTCTTTGGCGAGGTTGCCTAATAACATCTTGGCCTAGTTAAAAGAATATCCCTCAACCACTTCATGCATAATTGGTACCCATGCTAGCAGAAAATGAGAGGAGTCCTTTTTCCCAAATATCCTACATAGAATCATATCCACATAGATCATATGGACATCTAACGATGCTATGACATATATGATGTGAGTGTCGGCTCTGAATTTCTCAGGATGCCCCACCAGTCCTTGATTAAATCAGGGTTATTTTTCCCATTCTATGTGCACTGTTGTTGGTCAAACTCCATTATGAATTCAACATTGTAACTATATTTAAAAATTGGGGATAATTTATACATTACTTGTATATGTTCCAGTCGAAAAGACCCAACAACAACCTTCTGTGAATTGCAAATGCTCCTAGTTGAAATGTCGACATTCTCCAGGGCCTAGCCTATCATGTTGTTGTACAACATGAGCCTAGGCCGCACAACCATCTTGTGTATATATGACTCAGCTATATCCCTGAGTTTAGTTGCATGGGTTTCGGTTACTTCGTCGCCTGAATCCTCTAGGAAATTTATTAACTCGTGTTGTATAATATCGAACACCTTTGTCCAGTATTTCACGGTATCTATGGCTCTCAGTGAAGTGTCTGAGAGAACATATGTGTTCAAATTTATGCTCTCACCATTTTCTTTATCCACTTTTCGTGGTGCCATGATATTAATGAAATCAGAACTGTGTTACCTACTACAAGATAATGTGTGAGCTTATGCAGCTGGCTTAAAACTTGTTATTTTGCGAGAATGAAAATATAATTCAAAATCCAATATTTTTATTCACCTTAAGCATATTGATTTACGAGTACCTTTACTGACGAAAAATTAATTTACCTTAATGAGGAAATCTAGGCAGTGATCTGCAATCTATATTGAAATCATTGCCATTGACTTGTGATTAATGAAATAAATATTGGTGGTTCATGATCGGGAACTTGGATGAAACAGGTTTGAAAATTCCCGAATCGCAAACTCGTGAGAAATTAATTATGAGATAATATTGTTTAAGATATTAATTAATCATGTTTAACTTTAAACATTTTTGGGTATTCGGGCTTCGAGATTTTAATGAGTAGCTTGAGATAGAATCCCCAAAACCCAAAACTGCGAAATGATTAATTATCGGATAATTGTTTTTAGTTTTAATTAACCCCTTTTAATTTTGAAATGTTTCGAAAATTCAGACTTTGAAGATTTCAAGATGTGAGGGATGATAAACGTCTGAACTTCTGAAGTACGAAGTTATTAATTGTATTTAATCAAGATTAACTTAATTAATTAAGATTTGATATTTCAAGATTTTACCGCTTCATGGATTTGAAGTTAGTTCCTTATTATATTCTCGAAAGGCTATTACCTGTAGTGATGTGTCAAAGATGACATCATTTTAGATGACGTGTCGAGGACGTCGGGTGCTAAGTGTTAATTAGAATCATGTGAATCTTTAGATTAAAAGCTCAGAGAAAGGTTCCACGTGTTGACTCAGGGAATATTTAAAACATACATGTTTACCATGAAACATGTCTTTCAAAAGTTGGTGAAAATGTGATAACGGATATATTCGGGTTTCGAGCTTTTTAAAGTTATGACTTGTTGAAACACCTGAAGTGCGAAGCTTCGAAGAAGACTTTGACAAATTAGCCCTTTACCCATTTGGTGGCTCCACAAATACGAAGAGATTTAGGATCGTTCGATTATATGGAAGACTTCATCAACGACGTATATCATGCGCGTCTTATTATTATTTAACTAGGAATGAAATTTATTGAAAGACCAAAAGTTTAGAAATATATATATATGTTCCAACACTCCCCACATCCGACTAAGGGAAAAGGCATCACCAACCCAAACAACAAGAGAAAGAGAAAAGAGGGCCACTCTCAGGACAACCAATCCAATCCACAAGAAAAGAAGGGAAATGAAAAGATGAAGAAGGAAATAGGAAAATGGTGTGAGTACCATAAAATCCCTTGGCACAACACTGAACAATGTTGCTCCAAGCAGTCACTCGTGGTCGATATGAAGGCTTCCGAGTCAGAGGCCAATTTTGATTCTGAATCAAATCCTGAAGGAGGGAAGTAGATTATCGATGCTAAACCCAGTACCACTATCACTACCACCAAAGTCCGACCAAGATAACCAGAAGAACCAGAGAAAGGGGAATGCCTCTTTCACTCACAAATTCGGGTAAAGGGGGATCTACCTCATTTCATTGTTGATAGAGGTAGTCAGAAGAACCTAATTTCAACAAAGGTCATCAAGCAGCTAGACTTTCCAATGAAACTGCACCCACAACCCTACACTTTTGGTTGGCTTTGCCAAGAAAGAGATCTTTGTGTTAGCCAACTGTGTCGTCTACACTACAGCATCAAGCCTTTCAAAGATGAGGTATTGTGTGATATTTATTCCCTTGAAGTTTGCGATGTTCTTTTAGGAAAACCATATTTGTGGAAGCATCATGTTGTGTATGAGTCTAGACCCCGTAGTGTTATTATTAGTTTGGGTAGAAAATTGTACAGGATACTAGAGGTAGCATCGCCTACCGCTATTTCTTTAATCTTTGCTAAGAAATGTAGTAAATTCATTTCATATATCGAGAAGTTTGTCTTCTTTTTTATCTATGCTCACAGTAAGTAGAAGGTCATCACCACATACATTTCCTCTACACAAAGCCTCTCTTTGTTGCAGAAGCAAGTGGAAACGATCGTGGAAGAATATAGAGACATCTTCTCCTCACCCACCGGGGTACCGACGCACTGCCAAGTAAAGCATCCAATTGATCTGACCCCCAGTTCACCTTTACCTAATGGACCAATATATCATCGCTCGCTATTGGAAAATGAAAAAATCAGGTGTCATATCCAAGATCTTATTTAAAAGGGGAACGTCAGACCCAGTTCCTCCCCTTGCAAAATCCTGATTGTACTAGTCCAGAAGAAGGATGGGACTTGGTGACTCTGCATTGATTACATATCCTTAAACAAAATCAGATTCAAGAACCGATACCTAATTCCCACGATTGATGACCTTCTTGACCAACTCAAGGGGAAAAATTTCTTCAACAAGATTGACCTCAAGTCTGGCTACCACCAAGTTCCCAACGAACCAATCGATGTATGGAAGACAACCTTCAAATCTAAAGAAGGTATCTTCGAATGGAAAGTCATGCTCTTTGGCTTAACAAATGCACCAACCACTTTCATGAGGTTGATGGATGATGTACTGACACCCTTCACTAACTCTTTTATGGTGGTATATTTGGATGACATCGTCATCTTCAACAGAACTTGGGAGGAGTACATGCGGCATATTCAACAGGTTCTAAGCACTCTGCAGCAACACAGGTTGTATGCCAACTTGGAAAAATGATATTTTGGCATGAACAAGGTCCAATACTTGGGCTACATTGTTGATGAGAATGGAGTACATGTTGATCCAGCTAAGATGCAAGTCATATGTGACTAGCCAGCCTCGACCACACTAACTGAGCTTTGAAGCCTCTTGGGACTTGCCAACTTCTATCGATGGTTCATGTTGGGATTCTCCCATATTGCATGGGCCCTCAAAAAATTGACCAAGGGAGGTGGCAGGGAAAATTTCGTGAGGGGGAAGGAACAAAAACAAGAATTCAATTATCTAAAGCATCGCTTGTTCTCAGCTCTAGTACTCTCCTTTATAGATCTACAACAACCATTCGAGATTGAGACTGATGCATATGAATATGTTGTATGTGCAATTCTCACTCAACACAGTCATCTGGTGGCATACCATAGTGAGACACTCTTAGATGTTGTCCGGAAATACCCCACCTATGACAAGGAAATGTATTCCATTGTACAAGCTTGTCATCAATGGAAACATTACATTATGGGAAAGGATACAATCATCCACACTGATCACAAGCCTTTGTAATTCATACAGACACAGAGGAAATTGTAGAACGACCTCCATCAGAAGTGGTCCACCTACCTGTAGTAGTTCCATCCCAACTTCGAGTATAAGACATGGATCTTAAATCATGTCATTGATTTCCTCAGTCAACCTCTCGTGGCTACACTAACCACTATGCTCCATTCCTATGGACATGAGGCATCTGAGTGGCCCCAACTTTATTATCAAGATCTAGACTTGGCCACCACCTATCAGGTCTTGGGTACATGTGCGACTATCACTAATTTTCACATTTAGGATAGACTATTATTCCATCAAGGTCAACTCTATGTTCCTACAAGCGAGCGTGCAAATATGATTTGGGAATCTCACTACAGTCGGATGGTAGGACATTTTGGCATGGAGAAAACCATGGCCATTTTTCAAAAACATTTTTATTGGCCAAAACTTCGACAGGACGTTAGCAAGTATATCAAATCTTGCATTGCTTGTGCCATTTCCAAACCAACCATCAAGAAGCAAGGATTATACACCCCTCTTCATACTCTCGAGAAGCCTTGGGAATCCATCTGAATGGATTACATGTCTGGCCTTCTATCCAGCAAACAAGGAAATGACTGCGTATTTGTGGTCATTGATCGGTTTTCGAAGATGGCCATCCTCACAGCCTACAAGAAGAATATCACAACAGAAAGTACTCCCAAGATCTTCTTCAAACGAGTGTGGATCCATTTTGGGATACCACAGACCATCATCTTCGTCTGGGATGATAGGTTCCTTAGCACATTTTGGTCGAGTCTCTAGTCAACGTTGGACACCAAGATCACTAAATCCAATGCTTTCCACCCCCAAAGAGAGGACCAAATAGAGGTCTTCAATTAGATGATTGTGCACATCCCGTGCATGTACAACTTTAAGAATCCATGTACATGGGATGAGAGCCTCCCCTATGTTCAACACAATTACAATAGGGCTCTCCATAGCTCCACCAACCATAGCCCATTTCAGGTGGGGTGGGGATTCCAACCCTTGAGTCCCATTGATGTTGCACTACCTCTGGCCACTACACAGACAAACTCTTCCCATGTTCAGTATTAGACCAACAAAGCCACCAGATTCATTGAGCGGATTTAGCACATCTTCCAACAACTCCAAGAGATTTTGCAAAAATCCAATGCTAAGTACAAGAAGTGCCATGATCAACACATGGTATCACACTAGTTTCAGGTTGGCGACAAAGTCTGGTTACATTTGCAGAAGGAGCGTCTCATAGGATCCCATCAGAAGCTCCACCCACTTTTCTATGGGCCTTACACTATCACCAAGTCTATGGGTAGCAATTATTTTGAGCTCAACACTCCACCCTTCCTTGGCCTACACCCAGTTTTCAATGTGGACCTCCTTCGACCATATTTTCCACCATTATTGGACACCTCAGAAATCGCAAAACATCTTACACCAAAAGAGCTCAACCTTGACCACATGAAACAAGCATCCACTGATCAGATAGTGGACACACAGGTCAAGGGCACTTTCCAGCAGAGGATCCAGCCTTATCATTTTGTCAAGGTCAGGCATCTCCTACACCAAGGCAGGTGGCTCACCTAGGGCCAAATCAAGCAGAAGTTTCTTCACCTGATGGGGGGACTCAACGCAATCGAGACCATTGCTTTCTAAGAGGGAGGATTGACCCAGGTGGATATTTTTGGCCACCCACCTATTCCAACTGGCTCCTCTTGTCCGTTTTTAGTTCAACTCGTTCTTCTATATTTCTTTGTAATTGTGGGTTCTACACTTCTGTGGATGTCTAAAGCCCTACACATGTTCTAGGTGGATACTTGCAAGATACCAGATATAATAAATATGCAGAACATAAATAAAATGCTAGAAATGGCAGAATAATAGTAATATAACCAGCATAATCTCCTTAATAACGCAGAAATGATATAAGAACAACAACAAAAATAACACTTTGATTCAGAAAGCAATGTTCACAGGCCTCTTCAAGGGGGCAACCTCTAGTCGAGTAGCACTCTATTAAAATAATCTCCATGCTAGGGTTTTCATACCCTTGACCCTTATTTATACTAAATATGTCTATCAAGAGAAGCATCTGAAGGAAGATCCTTCTAGAAGTGGAAGCTTCTATTAGGTCTTCTTACATCCACCTTATTTTATTTTATTGAAAGGCCTTATTAATATTGACCTTTATTACATCCGATAATATTGATCTACCTATGTGCGGGTTAGGACCCTAACATGTCTGCCCCCTTAAAAACAACCTTGTCCTCAAGGCTTGAGATGCGGAAACCGCTGCAGAATAGTAGTTGGTTCCCAAGTGGCATCTACTGGAGTCATATATTTCCACTGGATGAGCACTTCCTTGATGATTCTCTGACACAAGCGACACTCACTCTGGTCCAAAAATACTTCTGGCTCTAGCCAAATGGATCCTTCTTCAGCTAACTCTAGAAGGTTGGTTTGAATTTGGCACCTGGTTCCAATCACCTTCTTTAAGCATGAAAAATGAAAAACAGGATGTAGCTTCGACTGACTGGGCAGAGCTAACTGATATGTGACTTGTCCCACATGCTTGACAACTATATAAGGACCATAAAATTTGGGCGCTAGCTTCTGACAATGCTCACCCTTGAGGGAAATTTGCTTATATGGTTGCAGTCACAAAAGCACCTGATCCCCTTCTGCAAATTGATGTTCAGAGTGACCTTGATCTGTTTTCTACTTCATGTGATTCTATGCCATGACCAAGTTCTCTTTAAGGGTACGAAGAATATCCTCTCAAACTGTAAGTGTTTGGTCAACCGCGTGGACCTTCGAGGTACCCGGTAAGTATGAGAGAAATGAAGGTGGCTTCTATCCATATACTGCTTCAAAAGGAGTCATGCAAGTAGCTATATGGTAGGAAGTGTTATACCACCATTCGTCTAGGGGTAACCATTGAGCCCACTGATGTTTTTTTTCAGAGGCAAAACACCTCAGATATGTTTCCAAACACTTGTAGACAACTTCCGTTTAACCATCAGTCTAGTGATGATAAGCTGAGCTAAGATGCAATTGGGTGCCTTGTAGCTTAAACAGTTCTTGCCAAAAATTGCTTGTGAAAGTTGGGTCACGATAAAAAACAATAGAGTGCGGCATGCCATGAAGATTGAAGACCTGGTCCATGAAAATTTGAGCCACCGTGGATGCAATAAATGGGTGTTTAAGAGCACAGAAATGAGCATACTTGGAAAGGTGATCCACAACCACCATTATCACTGATTTATTCCCCGATTTGGGTAAGCCACTACATTGTCTTTTCCCTTCTTGTAAATGATCTCATAATCATATCCAAAGAGCTTAGTCACCCATTTTTGTTGCTCCTGGGAGGAAATGCGTTGTTCCATAAAGTACTTGAGGCTTTGATTGTTGATCTTAATTTAGAAGTGTTTCCCCAAGAGATAAGGGCACCACAGATCAATGGCATGCATAATAGCCAACATTTCCTTTTCATAAATGGGTTTGCCTAGATTCCTTTCAGACAGTTGCTTGCTAGTGAAGGCCAAAGGTCAACCCTCTTGCATAAGGACAACGTCGATTCCTTTCCCTGAGGCATCACATTCCAACACAAAGGTCTTTGTGAAATCAGGAAGGGCCAGAACTGGAGTGGTGCACATGGTTGTCTTCAATGTTCAAAAAGCTTGAGCAGTGGCTGGAATTGTTGTGGGG
>SNQJ01S0072326.1:18331-56361 GCA_010110895.2 Picea sitchensis
GTGGTAGGTGTGTCCATACAGAGCCTTACCAAACAAAATATAGATATAGAAATTCTATCATAAATTCAATTTTGTTCTCTTTTCAATTTTGTTCTCTATTTATCATAATAACAACTCAATGTTCATCATAATATAAAAATGAGCAGCATGATAATGAGTAACATATTTAGCATAACAAAAAGGAACAATATAACAATAATAATGATAATAAATACCTCAAACTGATGTTGTTCTCCAACTCTGCCCAAGCTGAAGCTCTACCCGAAACTGACTAACCTCCCACCCATCTAGGAACAACCTATCTGACTCCCTAGGTCTAGGATTCCTTACGGTTTCCTGGCCCTCGAGCCAAAAATTCCTAGCAATAGGTGCCCCATGTGAAATTCCTCAATTCTGTAAGCACAAAAACAGATACACAGTCTCCACTCCTCCTCCCTTCTCCTTCCTCCAATGTAAAAAAAAATATTACCCCCAAACAAAAGAAGACCCCCTTTCCTGAGTGTTCCCCCTTGCCTTATCCTCCTTTCCTCATTATTCACCGCCTTATCCCCCCATTAATTCTCAACCACCTTATCCCCCCTCCATAAATGCATCCATCTACTAACACAATTGTGTTATTAACTAAGTCTTCATAATAAAAATTAATAATTCATTAAACTAATATTAATTAAACAAAATTTTAATCATGATAATTAATTAATTAAACTAATATTCATTAAACAAATATTTAATCATGATAATCAATTAATTAATTAGGGTTGTTACACAAACACTCTCAAGTGCTTCACATTTATTGGTCTTCCTTTCCATAGCTCGTAGGGAGTTTTTTCATTGTTGTTTATGAGCATTAATATGTTTTGAATGTGAATTGTTGTATGCACTGCATGTGTCCAAAAAACATCTGTCAATTTAGAATCCATTACCATTGTTCAATCCATTTCCTGTACTTTCTTGTTCTTTCTTTCAACAATTCCATTCTATTGAGGTGTCCCGGCAAAGAAGAATTGTCTTTTTATTCCATGCTTGCTGTAGAAATCCATAAGTTCCTTTGAAGTAAAATCTCCTCTATTATCATATCTCAAACATTTTATTTTTGAATCCATTTCCTTGTAAACCTTGAAGTTTTCAAATGCTTCTGACTTATTCCTGAGAAATCAAACTGCAGTCATTCTTGTATAATCATCAAATAATAACATAAAGTATTTCTCACCTTTTAAACCCTTTGTTATATTTGGTCCAACTAGATCAGTATGCACAATTTCCAGTGGTCTTGTCCTTGAGTATTCCTTTGATTTGAACCTGGTCTTTTTTTGTTCTCCTCGTTGACAATGCTTGCATAATGTGTTGGTTGGTTTCGTGATCTGGAGAATTTCTATGATTGCTTCCTTTTTGTTGATTTTAACGATATTATCAAAGTTTATGTGACCCATTCTTTTGTACCATAGCCAACCTTCATATTCCTTTCCTAGACAACACTTTTCATTTCCAATTTCACTTAATACATATATGTTGCTTGAAGTTCTTGCAGTTGTTGCAATCAATTTCCATGAACCTGTTTTTATTATCTCTCACTTCTATGAATAGAATGTAAGCTTATGACCTTGGTCACACATTAGAATTACACTTAGAATATTATGTTTCATATATTCCACTAGTAGAACATTTTTTTCCTTGGTATTCTTGTTTCCAATTTTGACTATTCCTTTTCCAATGATTCTAGCTGAGTCATCATTTCCAAAAGAGACTGATCCATCTCTTTCCTTTATTAATGTAAGAAACACATATTCATCATCTGTCAGGTGTTTTGAACAACCACTGTTAACATACCAACCATGTTTCTTATGCTTATCTTGTAGAGCGAGTGTGCATTCTTCATTTCTATACATATTTTTCTTTGTTATCCATGTTCTCTTCTGAGGTTCCTATCTGTGATTGTTGTTATTCTGTTGTGGTTCTCTAGGAGGGATTGTCATTCTACAATATTTGGCCATGTGTCCAAATTTGTTGCACTTGTAGCATTCCACTTCAGTGCTCAATGATTCAAACTTGTTGTAGCTTCTTCTCTTTGTTTCACTAAGCCTTCTTGGATAACCATTTTGTGTATGAATTTCAAAGTTTTTTATGTTCCTTCTATTAGCTCTGCAATTTACAACTTTATGTCCAAAATGATTGCATGCATAACATAAACCAAGAAATATAGCTTGATACATGGGAGTTGAATATCTTCTAAAAGGATTTACTCTTATGAATCCTTCTTCTTCCTGAGGCATGTTTGTTTCCGACTATTGTTGATTCTGAAATCTAAATCTTCTCAATGCAGGAGTGTCCCTATGATCTTCCTTGTATAACTTTGTATCCCCTCTGACTATTTCTGCATAGATTTTTGGATATATTTCTTGATCTGTCATTTTGGAGCTTCATTCATTTTCTGTCTGACCGTATGCAAGTCTGGACTTGTCATGATTAGGCCTTTGACTACTGATAATGTCATCCAAAAATTTTGATTTGTTTTTCATATTTTTATTTTGAATATCCTTTCTCAATGTGACAATCTCTACTTTCAAATTTCCAATGATCCTATCTCTTTCTTCTAATTGTTCTTTGAGTTCTTATTCAATTCTTTTATCTTCTTCTATTTGAACCTTCAATTCCATGATGATCTGCTCTAGTAATTGAGTTTCTTCTTTCTTGTCTAGTTCTTCTTGGAACTTCTTGTTTTTATTCTTTTCTCTTTTTATAACTTTCAACAATTCTTCTTGGTAGTCAAATTATGCCTCTTCGTATTCTTCTTCGGTGTCCTCTTTATCATAATCTTCTATTGCCATGAATAGAACTCTTTCTATCTCACTTTCACTGATTTCATATTCATCTAATGAGGAGTTGTCTTCTTTGGTGCAAAAACTTTTCTTGAAGACTTTATTTTTGGTTGTTTTTCCTTTATATGTTTGTTTTCTATTTGAATCATCTTCATCATTTATTTTATTTTTCTTATGAGTACATTTGTTAGCAAAATGACCAATAAAATCACAATTAAAACAAATCAATTGAATCTTACCTTTATATCTATCGTCGGTTCCCTTTTTCAATATTCTGACAAAGTTGGCCACTTCTTCATCGTCTTCTAAGGTGTCACTGTTGTTGTTATATTCTTTTTCTTTTTTCTTTCCCTTTTTCTTTGACCTTTTGGATGCTTTGAATGTTGCTTCTTTTATACCTAGATTTTCCTGTTCAGTTCTCATTTCATAGGCTATGAAGATTCCATGTAGTTCATCCATGCTTATTGAGTCTAGATCTGCTCTTTCTTCTAGTGTTGATATATTAGGATCAAATCTCATAAGAAGAGATCTTAGTACCTTTTGAAAAATTACATATTCTTCAATTTCTTCTCACAATCCTATGATTGCATTCATTGTTTCATCAACTCGTAATAATTAAGCTACAATATTCTCATCTTCCTTCATCTTTAGTTGTTTGAATTGACCTATGTAAGTTTAAAGATTTGTTGCTTGGAATTTTGAATCTCCTTCATAAATATTTTGAAGTTTGTCCAAATATCTTTAGAGGATTTACAATGTATAACTTTGTTATATACCGAATCACAAAAACCACTCAGAAGTGAATTTGTGGATTTGGAATTATTTAGACTGAGTTTCTTTCCATTTTCATTTGTTGGTGGAACTGTTGGTTTTTTTTATCCATCTACAACTGATTTCCAAACTTCAAATCTCTATGCATGTACATATGTTTTCACCCTTCTTCTCTAGAATGAATACTTATGTCCATCAAACTATGGTATCACATTTTTATACATATTTTTTCTCTCCATGATCTACCTTTCAGTGCTTAAATTGATTTCTGAAGGAACTCGCTCTAATACCAATTGTTGGATTACTAAGAGGGGGGGTGAATCAATAATAGATATTTTTTTATCCTTTTAACCATAGTATGCAAGCATTATTTATATGTATGAACAATATATGATTATCATCCAATAATTGCAAAGTAAATAAACAATGAACGAATGAGCAATCATACACATACATAGTACACTAATATTTTTACGTGGAAACCCAATGCGAGAGAAAATCACAGAATGTTTTTTCTTATTTGTATTTAAGAATTACATTCATTGGAAGCACCAACTTCCTTTGTTTTCCAGTTGCAACTGGAAGGAGGCTCCAACCCCCTATTTTCAGGCTACAACCTAAGGAAGCTCCAACTCCCCAATACTCTCACTACAACCAAAAGGAGGCTACAACCCCCTATGTTCTCCGGCTACAACTGGAAAGTGGCTACAACCACCTATCATTGCCCCATCCAACCACCCTGAAATATAAGTGCCAAATGTAGAAACTGAATATGTCACAGTCAAAACCCGTTCTATAAAATTCGTCACTGTATACTCATAAACCAATCTGATCTGATCACATATACCTCAAAAACTATACCACAAGTCTGTACGTAAAACCATGTGCTAGAACCTCATTGTTATATGACCTCTATCTTTACCAATAACTTCAACAACATACCTCAACCAAAATCCCTCATCAATTTCATAATCCAAAACTGATTTGTAACTCTGTAACAAACCTGGTGTATATGATCACACACCTACAAACCTTCCTTAACTTTAACAACAAGATACTACCATTTTCATAAAAATTTACTTTAGTCTCACATGACTAATTTTGGGTTAGTCAACAACCCTAACTTGAAATAATCATAAATATGTACCTGTAATGAATAAAGATCTGAAAATAGTACACAATATTCTTCAGTGTCTTGTTTGCAATTCCTCTAGGTTTCAATGCTTGGAACCTCCCATAAAAGGATTTATAGCAAAAATGACATACCTTGCTAAATTTTGGCTTATTCTAGAGAGAAAACTTGTAGATAATTCCCCGCAAAAAATATTTTATGTATGGATCTGAAAATGGTACACAACATACTAAAGACTGTGTTATAACCAATACATTTTTTTTTACTGAATTTGGATCTGTTATGAATAATTTATGACGTTTTTACCTGAAACACCTGTTTTAGACTAGTTTCAAGACTAGCCACAAACCCTATTTTCCACTACGTGTAACTCCCAAAATAAAACGACCCACAAGATGAATTTTTTATCACAATTACATGGATTTGTTTTCTCAACAACCTCCATATTTTGCTAAATAACATACCTATAAAATGGTGAGATGACCTGTAAATAACATACCTTAGAAAGCATCATCAAAATACTTTATCCTCCCTTGAATTTCGGCCTTCTTTACTTCACCTTCCCTTTGAAATTTGTCTTAGAACTCCTTTGGTTACCTCAGTCACTTGTAGATATTTAATATTCTCAATTGATATTAATGGGAGACCCTTTCTCTCTTATTTATACTCTCCAAGTAGTTTCCTCTAGAAGTATCCACTTAACCACTTTGTCCACTTAGCCACTTTGTCCACTTAACCAACTTTGTCCACTTAGCCACTTTGTCCACTTAACCAACTTTTTCCACTTAGCCACTTTTTCCACTTAACCGCTTTATCCACAATAGTAAAATCTCCAATTCTAGTTGAAACTAACTTATTTTTAATTGTTTTCTTGTTGCAACCACTTAACCCATGACTAACCACTTTGACTGTTCAACTTCTTCTAGGAGAATCTAGAATAATTTGACTTCTTTGACCTTCTAGAGGCTTCTAGATAACCCATGAGGGTTCTCCAACTTCACATGGCCATAACTCTCTAACTATGAGGAGTTATGTGACATTCCACATATCACCAGAAATGGCATGACATATACTATCCATCTAGAATAGTCTTACATGTAAATTCACTGATATTCATTCCTTTATACATCAATCAAACTGAATTCCCATAATCATATTGTTGGGTTTACCAAAATGTATTGCCAGACTTTGTTCAAGGGTTGACATCAATGACAACCAACCTAATTAATCAACATGGGCCATTCACCACAAGTACACCCTTATGAGTGAGTCTAACCTTATGCTATCTGACACATGGAAAGCACCTCAAGCACCTCGAGTCAATATTATTACTTGTCATGATCAAGGAAGGACTACACCTGGGCCCATTTGCCACAAGTACACCTTTGTGATAAATGTATCCTATCTCCCTTGTTTTTCATCCCAATCTAGGAGAATGTCTGCCCGATGCTTACTTGAGGAATTGTAGCAAAAGGTCTGTCTCACATGGCACTCCCATGTGGACTTCTATAGGTTATTCCCTCTAGAAACACTAGGGTCATCTCCCATAGTGTGTGACATCAAGGTCAACTCCCTTGACATGTCCTCATGTGCTCTCCATAAGGTGTTGGACATATTGTCATTGATGTCAACAGTTAATGTCATTATGATGCGATGATGAGTTGTTATGAACAACATGCAGAGAAATGCACCTAAAGCTCATGAGAGGCAGCCTATTAGATTTCACAAGATCAACACAATGCAGAAACACCATCAAGATCGAATTCCCAACAGATAAATGATCTGGATCAATTAGAATCCAAGTACAAAACCAAAAAATCTCAGAAGGGAAAGCGCATTGTAGAAACATGATCAGGATTGTAATCCCCAAATTAAAACAACAAAAAGAATTGAGGGAGAATCATGTCCACTAGTGTATATTTCAGGACAAACCAGGACCGCTAGATTTGGGAGTTACAGAGGAATACCTTCAAATCAACATCTAATAAAGTCATGACCGTCGGACCTCAGTAAAGGCAGATCAATGACAAAGAACCATTGTGGGATGCAAGAGTTGGAGTTAACAATCGTGCAAGTTTTGGTTCTGAAATAGACATCGACAGTCGATTGTCACCTACCAATAGATCTATGGTTGGCATCGGTTCCACTACCTCGGAACCCCAGAGCCCCAGAGTCACGAAGAACTGAAATATCGACAATCGTTAGATTGTGTTGATATTTTCGCATAAAATATGGATCATTAGATGAAGTCAAGCTTCTTGAGGTTTATTCAGTGAATCTCACTTTAGGATAATTGAGAATTTGGAATGAATAACCCATAGTCTCAAAGGACAAAATGAATTTAGACCATTGATCTATAATTGATCACAACTGTTGGATCAAGGATTCACGAGATCCATAATAGACGAAATCCTGACAACCGTTGGATTTTGTTAAGCTTTTTGCATCAAATATGGATCATTAGATGAAGTAAAGCTACTTGAAGTTTATTCGATGAATCTCACTTCGGGAGAATTGAGAATTGCAAACGAATAACCCAAATTCCCGAAGGCCAAAATGAATCTAGACCATTGATCTAGAACTGATAAAGTCGTTAGATCAAGGATTCACGAGATCCCGAATAGTCGAAATCCCAACAAATGTTGGATCGTGTTAATATTTTTGCGTCAAAAATGGATCATTAGATGAAGTCAAGTTGCTCGAGGTTTATTCAGGGAAGCCCACTTCAAAATAATTGAGAATTGGGAATGGATAAACCAAATTCCAAAAGGCCAAAATGAATTGATCACAATCATTAGATCAAGGAATCATATGAACCTATGACCTTTAGATCGAAGAGGAGGACATGTTCCACGTCAAGATATCCATGTCAGCAAGACCACGACAACAAGGACACGTAGCACAATTAGATGCTGGCAAGTGTCTAGGTCCAGTTGGAATTTTAGGTACACGTAAGTCACAAATATAAGTGACACATGGAAACCACTCAGCCAATGCCAAGTCAGTGGTGACGTCAACAAGTTACGTCACTCCCGGAGTTTGTCTTTCGGGGGAAACCATCAACTACCCAAATTTTTGAAGGCCGAAGTCAACGCTAAACATTGATCTAAGATCCTTTGGATTCTCACATGACCGTTAGATCAAAACATGACATAAGAACTCCTATGTTGACCACTTCAACGCCGACCAACTCTGGTGGAAATTGGAAAAAAATTACCCGGACCTTTGAACCGCCAAAGTCATGAAATAAATAATGGTCATCCATCTCAACCATCGATTAAGTCACAATTGTTGGATTAAGTCGTGGAAGGATAAGTAAGGATTGAAGCTAGACCATTAATTTGGCTCCAATATTCATGCTAACTATTGGATCAATACTTGTGAGAGGTAACTACTTAGGGGAGTTGAAAATCCGGAAGATTGGATGAGAGAGAAATATCTCGAAGGTCAAACTATCAGAGGACTAGGTTCCTGCCCTTGATCATGGGTTACAAAAACATAATCCATGAGGTGTTGGGTACATCACTTAATTAATAAGCCTGTGTTTTTTCGCATATCGTCACATGTAAATGGTTTTAAGGAAGCGCCTCTACAGGATTCGATTTCTGCAATATTTGCAGAAACATGGAATGAAGTTAAAATAAATCGATTCATACCTGTGATCAATTTATGAAAAGCACACTCATTGAATTAAAATACTTCACAATAATGTTTGAATAACAATATAAATTATTGTTACTTTAAAATGAAAAGGTGTGATGGTCCAAACAAAGGGACACCAGTTGGAAGATTATATTAATGAGAAACAATGGTGAGAAGAAAGTCTCTTTGTAGTCCACATCAGAAGATCAAAACAACAACAGATTCCAAGAAGAAGAACTGATGATTCTTATGAAGTGAGGGTGGAAGGGAGGAGAATGGAAGGATTCATATCCTTTATTTAAGGGATTTGGTGCTTCCTGGGGTTGGTGCCCTAAAGTTAAGGGAGTTGGTGCTTCCTAGGGTTGGTGCCCTAAATATAAGGGAGTTGGTGCTTCTTGGGGTTGGTGCCTAAAGACAAGGGAGTTGGTGCTTCCTAGGGTTGGTGCCCTAAATATGAGGGAGTTGGTGCTTCCTAGGGTTGGTTCCCTAAAGAAGGGGATTTGTGTATCCTAGATTTGGTTCTCTAAAAAGGATTGGTGTCCTTCACTATTCTTCATAAAAAGACTTGTATTTCCTATTAATTATATTTATATAATTTATTTTACAAACAAGTCTATTGTTGATCTATTGTGGTAATTCAAAAAATATAAAAGTAACCGCTAATTGTTGAAAAAGGATAATACGGATTCACCTGCCCCTCTCAGTATTCCAACAATTGGTATCAAATAAAATTCGTTTAGCACAGTCTAAACAATTGGAAGGTATATCTTGAACATGGATCAACAAGAGGGAATGCCTAACGACAAAGCACCATTGTTGAATGAAGGTGGCTATTCTCCATGGATAATAAGAATGAAAAAATTCTTGTTGGATCTTGGTTTTGATATATGGAAATCTATTGTACATGGTTACACTGCACCAACTAATCCACCCAAAGATGTTGCAGGAAAGAAAATCTGCAATGAAAACTCAAGAGCAATTAATGCAATTCTAGGAGGGTTTAAAAATTATATATGTGTGAAGGTTATGCATTGTAAGTAATCCAAATAAATATGGGACAAATTGGAGGTTGTATATGAAGGATATAGAAAAGTCGGGGAATAAAAACTACAGACCTATAGGACTCAATTTGAAAATCTGAAAATGAAATAAGAAGAGAACCTTGTTGAATACCTTCATAGGGTAGATGAAGTGGTTAATTCAATCATAGAAACATGAGAAGAACTTACAGATAAACCCATTGTGAAAAAGATACTAAGGTCATTACCTATGGTATATCATGACAATATTTCTACAATTGAAGATAGTTATGATCTTGACACACTCATAGTTGATCAACTTCAAGGAATTTTTACAGCATATGAAATGAGAATAGGGAATGGTAAATCATCAAAAAGAGAAACAACCTTTACAACATTTAAAACAAATATGAGGAAAGAGAAAAAGACCAATGATGAGTTATCAGATATATCTGATGAGGAAACTGCCAACTTCATAAAGAAACTCAAGAAAGGGACAAATAAATACAAAGGAAATATTCCTCTAATATGTTTCAACTATGGAAAAATTGGACACTTTGCCAATAAATGTCCCCATCCTAAGCAGGAGGAAAGTGATGACGAAAGAACCTTAAAAAATCAGAAGAAAAGAAACACTAATAATAAAAATAAGTTCTACAAGAAAAAGAAAACATTCTTTACCTAAGAAGACAGTAGCTCATTAGAAGAAAATGAAGAAGATGAACCATAGCTTCTATTTATGGGAATAAAAACTTGAGATGATAAAAATTCTTAAGATGATGAAGAAGAGAACTTCGAAGAAGAAATCCTTAGTGTAATTGAAGAACTAAGAAAAACTAAAAAACAAAATAGGGTACTAAGGGAACAGTTTCTAGATATTAAAGAAGCTACTAAATCAAGAGAGAGGGAAGTTTCCAAAACCATCAAAGAGTCAAAACATACCATGAATAATTTGAAGTCCCGGCTCCTGGAATCTAATAAAATTGAAGAAGTCATTTTACAACAACTTAATGATAAAAAAAACAAGTATGTGAGAAACTAGAAGCTGAGATTAAGCTGCTAAAAAGTGAAATTGAGAAAGAAAATAAGTGATCACAATTTGGAAATAGTTCAAAGATATTGGATGAAATTCTTAGTAGTCAAAGGTCACCAAACAACAATACTGGTTTGGTATACACTTGAGACTCAACTTCTACATCACAAGGATTTGTCAAGAAACCATTTAGTTATGCAGATGCTCTGAAAAACTCATTAAGAAAAGAAGATAATAAGGAAAAGATGATACCATTGAAAACTGTTACACATAAACATAAATCAATACTCCCTGCTAGAGTAAATGATGACAAGAAAAATACAATCATCATCAAGAATTCCCCTAAATATCTATTTATTGGATATTGTTACTCTTGCAACGATTTTGGACATAAGGAAGTACACTGCAAAGCTTATGGACAAAACAATTGGAGAAATTTCCAAAGATATAAGAACAATAAGTACAACATAGAGAAGAGAAACTATAACTCATTTTATCCTTTGCAAGACTTCAATAGTGAATGAAAAAAATGCAACAACTATGGTCATAAAACNTTTCTAGATATTAAAGAAGCTACTAAATCAAGAGAGAGGGAAGTTTCCAAAACCATCAAAGAGTCAAAACATACCATGAATAATTTGAAGTCCCGGCTCCTGGAATCTAATAAAATTGAAGAAGTCATTTTACAACAACTTAATGATAAAAAAAACAAGTATGTGAGAAACTAGAAGCTGAGATTAAGCTGCTAAAAAGTGAAATTGAGAAAGAAAATAAGTGATCACAATTTGGAAATAGTTCAAAGATATTGGATGAAATTCTTAGTAGTCAAAGGTCACCAAACAACAATACTGGTTTGGTATACACTTGAGACTCAACTTCTACATCACAAGGATTTGTCAAGAAACCATTTAGTTATGCAGATGCTCTGAAAAACTCATTAAGAAAAGAAGATAATAAGGAAAAGATGATACCATTGAAAACTGTTACACATAAACATAAATCAATACTCCCTGCTAGAGTAAATGATGACAAGAAAAATACAATCATCATCAAGAATTCCCCTAAATATCTATTTATTGGATATTGTTACTCTTGCAACGATTTTGGACATAAGGAAGTACACTGCAAAGCTTATGGACAAAACAATTGGAGAAATTTCCAAAGATATAAGAACAATAAGTACAACATAGAGAAGAGAAACTATAACTCATTTTATCCTTTGCAAGACTTCAATAGTGAATGAAAAAAATGCAACAACTATGGTCATAAAACTAGTGAATGTAGATTGCCAAAATATCATAAAAAGACAAATATTTCCTATAACAAAAAATAATGGAAGAAAACGCAAACAGAGTGAAATGTAGCCTTATATTTAATAAATCAAGTATGTCAGTGGTATATAGAAAGTGGATGTTCCAAACAAATGACTAGAGATCAAAGTTATAAATTTCTCAAGTTAAATAAGAAACGAAAAGGAAAAGTATCTTTTGGAGATAATATGTCAGCCAAGACACTGGGAAAAGGAACTGTTAGTTTAGGAAATAATAAAACCAAAGAAGAAGATGTACTTCTGGTAGAAAATATTAAACCAAATATCCTAAGTGTAAGTCATACATGTGATCAGGGTCACATACTTACTTTTAATTCTCATAAATGTGAGATCAAAAAAAAGGACACTGGAAAGCTAGTGGCAGTTGCACCAAGAACATCTAGCAATGTGTACATCCTTAATACAGATGAAGAAGAAAAATGTTGTTTAAGCCAAGTAGATGAAATATGGCTATGGCATAGAAGGTTGGGACATTTAAGATTTGATATCTTGATCAAAGCCAACGAGAAAAAGGAAGTTAGGGACCTTCAAAAAGTGATTAAGCCTTCAGATTCTATTTGTAAACATTTTCAAATGGGAAAGCAAACAAGAGTTAGGTTAAAAAAAAAGAGCATTCCACAACAAAACCATTAGAGATTATTCACACAGATCTATGTGGACCAACCATAACCAAAAATACTTATGGTGAACAATATTTTATTATGACTGTTGATTATTACACAAGATTGACTTGGGTATTCTTTCTAAAAGAAAAATCAGAAGCCTTTAAGAAATTTAAAGTATACAAAGCCTTTGTAGAAAATGAAACAGATCTCAAAATTAAATGTCTGAGATCAGATAATGGAGGATAATTCACCTATAAAGATTTCATTCAATTCTGTGAAAGTCATGGTATCAAAAGATAGTTTTCAGCTCCCATGACTTCTCAACAAAATGGAGTGGTAGAAAGGAAAAAAAGAACAGTTCAAGAAGATGCAAGAACCATGCTAAATGAAGCCAAGATTCTAGACAAATTATGAAGAGATGCAATCTAAATAGCAGTCCACATACTTAATAGAGATTAGTTGAGACCCAACCATGATAAAAACCCTTATGAACTATGGTTTGGAAGGCCAACATCTATAAAACACTTTAGAACTTTTGGAAGTAAATGTTACATAAAGAATTATAAAGATAACCTTGGAAAGTTTGATCCAAGATCTAATGAAGGAATATTCTTAGGATATTCATCAAATAAAAAATCATACAGACGTTATAATATTAGACTACTAAAGATAGTGGAAAGTGACAATGTAAAGATATATGATCTAAAAAAGAGCATATCCCAAGGCATTGATAAAAAACCTCAACAAGAAGATGATGATGTAAAATATTAGCAGGCAGATGATGATGTAGAATCTCATCAAGAAGATCATAATAATGAAACACAGGAAAATGAACCATGTAATGATGAAGAAGACAATGAAGAAACACCCTTTCCAAGAGCTCCATCAAAAAGAGTTCAAAAGAATCATCATGAAATTCAGATTATTGGAGATAAAAGTGCAGGAGTGGAAATAAGAAGGAAACTCACTTTTGATTTAGAACAAGCAATGCTATCCCTAATAGAACCTAATTCAGTTAAATAAGCCGTCAAAAGTAAATATTGGATAAAATCAATGAATGAAGAACTAGACCAAAATAGAGAAGAATAAGACTTGGGAACTAGTTCCAAGACCCAAGGACAAGAATGTGATAGGAACCAAGTGGATATTAAAAAAAAAACTAAATGAAAATGGAGAAATTATAAAAACAAAGCCAAATTAGTGTGCAAAGGATATTCCCAAGTGGAAGGTATTGATTTTGAAGAGACTTTTTCTCCAGTAGTAAGACTTGAGGCCATCAGAATGTTCCTAGCATTTGCATGATTCATAAATTTCAAAATCTATCAGATGGATGTCAAGTCAACATTTTTTAATGGAACACTAGAAGAAGAATTCTATGTTGAGAAACCATAAGGATTCATGTTATTAGAAAATGAGGACTATGTGTGCAAGATGAAAAAGGGCATGTATGATCTTAAACAAGCCCCCAGAGCATGGTTCTCTAGGCTTGATCAGTACCTACAAAAACAAGGATATAAGAGAGGGACTACTGACAATAATCTATACATCACAATTGAGGATCAAAACATGATTGTCGTGGTGGTTTATGTTGGATTACTGAGAGGGGGGTGAATCATTAATACAACAATATAATCCTTTTTAACCATAAAATTCAAGTGTTATATCAATGTAGCATTATCATCCAATAGTTGCAGAGTAAATAAAAAATGAATAAATGAACAATCATACAATACAAGTACACCAGTGTTTTTACATGGAAATCCAAAGAGGGAGAAAACCACATAATTATTTTTCGTATATGTCTTTAATAATTACATTCATTGGAAGCACCAACTTCCTTTGTTTTCCAGCTGCAACTGGAAGGAGGCTCCAACCCCCTAGTTTTACAGGCTATAACCCGAGGGAAGCTCCAACTCCACAATCCTCTGGCTACAACCAGAAGGAGGATACAACCCCCTATGTTCTCTAGCAACAACCAAAAGGTGGCTAAAACCACTTGTCCTTGCCCCATCCAACCACCCTGAAATATAAGTAGAATGATGGAACCACTTTCACACTATCACTGTGAGATATATTGTTGTAAACCTGTACCAATCAAAATGCATGAAACAACATGTAACAATCTGTATCGATAACATGTACCATACATCAACCTGTACCATAAACAAATGCATCAACCATGCACCAAACGTGTAAAAATAACCTGTCACAATAACATGTCTAATAAACCTATTACAACCACCTGTCTCATCAATCTTATCAACCAAATCAGATCTACTCACCAAGATTAAACACCAAGACAACTCTCAACCATATGCACAATATCACCAAGATGTGCATCAACCAAGCATAACACAACAACTCATAATCGTCACCAAGATCAATATGTGATTATAATAATATACCAAGACAAATATGTTACATCATCCATAAACCATGTGTCAACAATACTACTAACAAGTGCCTCCAACCATGTACCAAGTATGTACCAATCATGCATCAACTACTCATCAATTGTGACTCATCAAGATGTACCAACATCATCAACTATACACATCATGTATGTGCCAACTCATCAACTACTTGTCTCAACCATGTACCCAACATGTACCTCAACCAAATACCAAATACATATACCAATATAACCATCAAAAAGTTCTCTAGCAACCAAATACCATAAACCACTACATCAAACCATGTGCCACAACCTGACTGTTATACAACCTCTATTTGTAACATACCTCAACCAAAAACCCTCATTTATTTCATCATCCAAATCTGATTTGTAACTCTATAAAAAACCTGGTATATATGATCACATACCTGCAAACCTTCCTTAACTTTAACAACAAGACACTAATATTTTCTTCAAACTTTACTTTAGTCTCAAATGACTAATTTTGGATTAGTAACCAACCCTAACTTGCAATAATAATAACTATGTACCTGTAATGAATAAAGATATTAAAATAGTACACAATTTTCTTCAATGTGTTTTATGCAATTCCTCCAGGTTTCACTACTTGGAACCTCTCAGAAAAGGAGTTATAGCAAAAATGGCATACCTTGTTGAATTTTGGCTTATTCTAGAGAGAAAACTTGTAGAGCATGCCACACACTGAATATTTGTTGTATGGATCTGAAAAATGGTACACGGAATACCAAAAGAATATATTCTAACAAATACATTTTTTCTTACTGAATTTGGATCTGTTATGAAGAAGTTATGACATTTTTACCTGAAACACCTGTTTTAGACTAGTTTCAGGACTAGCCACAAACTCTATTTTCCACGAAGTGTAACTCCAAAAATACAATGACCCATAAGGTGAAATTTTTATCACAAATACTTGGATAATTTTCCTCAACGACCTCCATATTTTGCAGTCTGAATCATTCTAGAAAAACATTTATTGTGAAAATGGTGAGATGGCCTGTAAATAACATATCTTAGAAAGCATCATCAAAAGAATTTATCCTCCCTTGAATTTCAGTCTTCTTTACTTCACCTTCCCTTTGAAATTTGTCTCATATATCCTTTGGTTACCTCAGTCACTTGTAGGTATTCAATATGCTCAAGTGTGATTAAAATAAGATACCCTTTCCTCTTATTTATACTTTTATGTATCTTCCTCAAGAGGTTACCTTCTAACCATCTTAAACAACTTTCCTTATTTTAGGGCTAACCCACTTCTAACCACTTGTCAACTTAGTAATTTCTCCATTAAATTTATTATTTAAATCATTTATTTTGTATCCACTTTGACTTAAAGTACACTCACCACTTCACTTTATTATTTAAATAATTTATTCTTTGAACCACTTTGACTACTTTGACCTTTTGGGGCTTCTAGATGACTCATGAGGGTTCTCCCATTTCACATGACCATAAATCTCTAACCATGAGGAGTTATGTAACATTTCACATACCACCAGAAATGGCATGACATGTACTATCCATCTAGAATAGTCTTACCTTCAAATATATTAAAAATCATACCATTATACATAAAACAAACTTGGGTCCATTAGCCAAACCTTTGTGCTACCAAAATTCACTACCATACTTTCTGATAGGGTTGACATAACTGAAAACCAACCCAAATAATCAACAATATCCCCCTTTGGCATTGATGAAAACACTCTGATGAAATACTGAACTCATATCACTCATGCTCCCCCTGTGACCATTCCTCCCCCTGGAACCATGCCTATGTACTCTCTCTCCAAGCATTTATATCATGCATATGATAAATCTCTTCCCCTTTGTCACCAATGGAAAAGGTATATTTCCATCTAGGGTTGCTCCCCCTAATTAAATTGTCCTTAAGGATACTCCCCCGGACAGAAATCTTCCTAAAACTGATCTCCCAACTCAAACTGTCCTCTTTATGGTGCTTCCTCATGTAAATCTAAGACACATAAGATAAGCATTCATTTTGTAGTAGAAATTACTCTGAGTCTCTAGCAAAGATACTCAAAGGCTTCCCATGGAAGTGGTTTTGTAAAGATGTCTTCCACTTGTTCTTTTTTGCCCACATATTCAACTCTTATGTTCTTCTATGCAACATGTTCCCGTAGAAAGTGATACTTGATTGGAATGTGCTTCGTCTCAGAGTGCGTCACCGTTTTCTTTGAGATACTGATGGTGTTTGTATTATCACAATAGATTGGAATGAGATCATTATACTCAACCTATATATCTGTCATAGTTTGTTTCATCCATAGAACCTGTGTACATCTTCTTGTTGCAATATACTCTACTTCAACTATAGATAAAGATTCTAATGATTTTTTATTGCTTATCCAAGATACTAAACACTTACCCAAGTGGAACGTTGCTCCACTAGTGCTTCGTCGGTCATCAATGCAACCTGCCCAATATGTATCTGTGTAGGGAATCAATGATAGATCCTTTCCTTTTGGATACCAAAATCCAGATTCTTTTGTTCCTTTGAGATATCTGAAAATCCTCTTCAATGCTAATACATGTGATTCCTTTGGTGCTTCTTGAAATTGTGCCACCTGTCCAACTGCCTGCATTACATATGGTATGGATGTTGTCACATATAGTAAGATACCAATCATTGACCTGTACTTCCTTTGGTTTGTAGACTTTGAATTATCATCTTTTCTCAACTTGCAACTAGTTTTCATAGGAGTGGTAATAGGTTTTCAATCTTCCATTCCGAACCTCTTTAGAATTTCTCGGATATACTTAGTTTGAGAAATAAAAATTCCTTGGCTTATTTGACGTATCTGAAGACCCAAAAAGAGGGATAGATCTTTGAGTAATGACATTTCAAATTCATTCTACATATCCTTTGCAAATTTATGGCTTAACCTGTCATCGGTACTTCCAAAAATAATATCATCATTATAAACTTCAATTAATAAAATACCATCTTGAGTTACCTTGATGTACAGGTTTTTGTCTACACTTCCTTTTCTAAACCTTGTCTACTGTAGATATTTATCCAGTCTAGATTACCATACTCTAGGAGCTTTTTTTAGACCATACAAGGCCTTCTTCAATTTACACACATAATCTGTGTTCTCTCACAAATGAAATCCTTCTGGTTGTTCAATGTAGACTTCTTCAATTTCCCCATTCAAAAAACTTGATTTCACGTCCATCTGATACACTTTAATATTCTTGGAGCATGTATAAGCTAGGAGCAATTAGATTTCTGCCATTCTTGAAACTAGGGAAAATGTCTCTTCAAAGTCAATTACTTCAACCTATGTGTATCCTTTACATACCAATCTAGCTTTGTTCCTTGTAACATGTCCATATTCATTCAATTTATTTTTGAAAACCCACTTTGTGCCAATCACATTCTTATTTCTTGGTCTTGGAACCAATTCCCAAGTGTCATTCTTCTGTATTTGATCCAATTCTTCATTCATGGACTTATTCCAAAATTCATCCTTTTTGGCCTCTTCAAAATTGTTTGGTTCAATCATAGATAAGAGTGCTATGTGCATTTGTTCGGGTGAACAGATTCTTCTTCTAGTCACAACTTCTACATCCTTGTTTCCGATAATCTGATCTGAAGGATGATTTTTTTGTACTCGTTTTCTAGGTGTCTTTGGAGGCACTTGTTGAACTTGCTCTTCTACTTCAGTATATTCTTCTTCATATTCCTCTTCTACTTCTTCTTCAGCTTTAGCTTCTTCTTCATCAAGTTGTTCCACTGATTCATTTTCTTCTTCCTTTGATTCTCGTCCACCTGTTTCATCAATTGTTACATTGATGCTTTCCATAACTTTGTTCAATCTCAGATTGTAACACTTGTATGCTTTCCTTGTACTTGAGTAACCAAGAAGTACTCCTTTGTCCATATGAGATTCAAGCTTTCCCAATCTTCCATCTTCTCTTTTGATGTAGCATTTGATTCTAAATACTTTGAAGTGCTTCACATTTGTCGGTCTTCATTTCCATAGCTCGTAGGGAGTTTTGTCATCATTGTTTTTGAGCATTACTCTACCTTGAATGTGAATTGTTGTATGCATTTCATCTTTCCAAAAAGTATTTGTCAATTTGGAATCCATTCTCTCATCCACTGTCATATATCTTTCCAAAATTGCTAAGTGTTCTTACAAATCCATCTATGTCCATATTGTCCAAGAATATGCTATACAACTATCCATAATTTTGACTCATATGTCACTGCACTATCATGAAGTACTACCACAACTGATTGATCTATCATATTGTACTTATGCTAATTGACTGAACTGAATTTGTCTACTCAAACTTTGCAAGTTGCTCGTAGGATGGTTCTTTGGTCTATCTTAGCTACTGCATATACCCCCTTGTCTATTATTCATATTATCTTGAAGTCTCTAAGTTGGATGGATCAGAAAAATTTCTTCTCTGGTGTGTATTCATCATCATCTTCATTGGTATATTCAACATCTCTCTGAGCTCTAACTTCTTTCTTTCTGTCTGTGCATTCATCTTTCACTACAATGCCTGAAAATACAATCTCTTGAACATGTTCCTTATTTACCTGTCCTTATTTTCTTTCAGTTGTTTTCCAAAAATTTATGTATCTAACATCTTTCTTTTTCTCTGTAGAATTTTCTTCATCTCATTTTATTGCCAATATTGCAATCTCTAGGACCTGGTCTTTGTTCACCTGTTCTTCGGGTTTTATTATCCATACTTTCTTATATCTGATATCAGTGTTCTCTTTCATGGAATAATCGATCATGCTTCTACAATCACTAGCTATGTTTCCATAGTTATGACATTTGTAACACTCAATGTTACGTCAGGCCACATAGGCATTTCTTGCTTGAACATTTCTTTTATAATCCCTGCAATCTACAACCTTATGTCCAAAATTAGTACAATAAAAACAATGACCATAAAATAAATTTGCATACCTGGGAGTGAATGATCTTCTTTGTGGTGTAGTCCTTATGAATTTATGCCTTGAATGATCATGAATGTGATTGAATCTTCTTTGTGGATTGAACATGGATGGTCTTCTTGAAGATATATCTAGAATAGTTTTCTTAGATTTTGGTTGACCATGATTCCTTNCTTAGATTTTGGTTGACCATGATTCCTTCCTTTGAGTACTTCTGGATAACTCTTTCTATTTTCTTCATTCTTCTTTTCTAGCAACCTAGAGTGCTTCTCTTCATTCTCAATAACTGATGTGGATGTTTCTGTCTCTTCAACATTCTTATTGAGCTTGATGATTTTACGTCTCAATGTGACAAATTCTTCTTCAAGATTCTAAACCTCTTCTTCTTTCTTCATTATTTGAGACTTCATGACTTCTTCTATTCTTTTTTCTTCTTCAAGATAAATTTTTAATGTGATTATTTCTTTTTCAAGTCCTTTCTCTTCTTGACCAAACTCTACCTCAAGCTATTTTAGATCGTTAGTTCTTTCCTTAAGATGATATGTCAATATCTTCTCTCTCATTTCTACTTCTTCCTTTTGTGCTGCTAGGTTGGCTTCCAAACACTGCTTTTGATATTCAAGATTTTCTTCCATATTTCTGGCTTCTTCTAGCTGAGTTCTTAAGTTCTCGATGACCTATTGGGATTCTTCAAAATTGTGAACACTTTACATTTGTTTCAATTTCCCAAACCAAATATATCATGGAAATGATGAATAAATTTCAAATGGAAGACAATAAACCTATGAGTACTCCCATGGTCAGTGGATGTAAACTAAGACTAGAAGTTGACTCACCAAAAGTGGACCAAACGATGTATAGATCAATGGTTGGAAGTTTGCTCTATTCAACAACAACAAGACCTAACATCATGCAGGTTGTAGGAATCGTGGGGAGATTTCAATATTCACCTAAATAAACTCACTTAAAAGAAGTAAAAATAATACTCAGATACCTTCAAGGCACCCTAGAACTTGGATTATGGTATTCAAAAGATAAAGACTTCAATCTAACTGTATATATTGATGCATATTGGGCCGGTAGCATAAATGATAGGAAAAGCATCAATGGAGGAGAATTTTTCTTAGGAAAAATTCTGGTAGAATGGCTAATCAAGAAACAAGCATCCACATCACTCTCTACAATAGAGGCATAATACATTGTTGTTACATCCTACTACACACAAGTTCTTTGGATGAAACAAAATTTAGAAGACCTAAAAATAAGTTATAATAATCCCATTACTATTAACTATGATAACACTAGTGCCATAAGTATCTCTAAAAATCCAGTCATGCATTCTAAAACCAAACACATCCCAATTAAATTCAATTTCCTAAGAGATCAGGTTACCCAAAAAATAGTTAAAATAGTGTATGTAGACACCAAAGAACAGATTGCAAACATTTTCACAAAACCTTTGCCCAAGGGTACTTTTGAAAATCTTCGACATAAATTAGGAGTAATTCAAAAACCTCATTAAAAACCATAAAATCGTATCAGAAGGGGCACATGGTCAGGGGGATCATTTCCATAGGGAGAGAGAAGAAAGATCCCCTCTGCCATTTCTATCAAAGGGGGATGAAATTGATAAGGGAAGAAATTAAAAAAAAAAAAGGTTGCCATCAATACCAAAGGGGGACATTGTTGGACATATTGTGATCGATGTGTTATCATTGATTCCAATAGTCAATGTCATTATGATGTGATGATGAGTTGTTATGAAAAACATGCAGAAGAATCTACCTAAATCTTAGGAGAGGCAGCGTATTAGATTTCACGAGATTATCGCAATGTAGAAACACCATCGAGATAGAATTCCCAACAGATCAATGATCTTGATCAGTTAGAATCAAAGTAAAAATCCAAAAAATATCGGAAGGGAAAGCACATTGCAATGATGATGAGTTGTTATGAACAACATGCACAAGAATCTACCAAAAAGATTAGAAGGGAAATCGCATTGCATAAACACGATTAGGATTGAAATCCCCATAGTAAAACTACAAAAAGAATTGAGGGAGAATCATGTCCACTGACGTAGATTTTGGGACAAACCAAGAACGTCAGATATGGGAGTTACAGAGGAAGACCTTTGGATCAACATCCGATTAATTCTTAACCGTTGAATCTCATTAAGGGAAGATCAATGACGAAGAACCATTGCATGATGCAAGGGTTGGAGTTAACGATCGTGAAAGTCTCGGTTCCAAAATAGACACAGACCATCGATCATCACCTACCAGTAGATATACTAATAGCATTGGTTCCATTACCCCAGAGCCCCAGATTCACAAACAACCAAAATCCCAACAACCATTGGATCGTTTTGAGATTTTCATGTCAACTATGGATCGTTAGATGAATTCAAGCTCAAGGTTTATTCGGGGAATCTTAGTTCGGGAGAATTGAGAATTGGGAATGAATAAACCAAAGTCCTAAAGGTCAAAATGAATCTATACCACTGATCTATAAATGATCACAACCAATAGATCAAGGATTCGTGATATCCCTAATAGTCGAAATCCTGACAACTATTGGATCGTGTTAAGATTTTCACATCAAAAATGGATTGTTAGATGAAGTCAAGTTGCTCAAGGTTTATTCACTTTGGGAGAATTGAGAATTGGGATCGAATAACCCAAAGTCCTGAAGGCCGAAATGAATCTATACCATTGATCTAGAATTGATCATAGTTGTTGGATCAAGGATTCACGAGATCCCGAATAGCCGAAATCTCGACAACTGTTGGATTGTGTTAAGATTTTTGTGTCAAATATGGATCATTAGATGAATTCAACTTGCTCAAGGTTTATTCGGGGAATCTCACTTCAGGAGAATTGAGAATTGGGAAGTGATAACCCAAAGTCTTGAAGGCCGAAATGAAACGATCACAGTCGTTGTATCAAGGACTCAAATGAACCTACAACTGTTAGATCCAGGAGGACATGTTCCATGTTAGGAGATCCACATAATCAAGACCACATCAATAAGGACACGCGGTGCAATCAGATGGTGACAAGTGTCTAGGTCCAATTGGAATTTTAGGTACACAAAAGTCACAAATCTAAGTGAAACATGGCATCCAATCAACCAATTCCAAGTCAATAACGACGTCAGCAAGTTATGTCACTCTAATATTTTTTCCTTCAGGGGAAACCAACAACCAGATGAAGCACTGAAGGTTGAAGTCAATGCTAACCATTGATATAATATCCTCTATATTCTCACATGAACGTTAGATAAAAACATGAAGTAAGAAACCCTATGTTAACCACTTTGGCACTGACCAACTTCGGTGGAAATTGGAAGAACAATTACTCGGACCTTCGAACCCCAAAGTCCCGAAGTAAATAGTGGCCATCCATCTAAATTGTTGATCAAGTCACAACCATTATATTAAGTGATAGAAGGATAAGTAAGTATTTAATCTAGACCATTGATTTGGTTTTGGGATTCATGCTAACCATTAGATCAATACTTGTGAGAGGTAACTACTTCGGGGAGTTGAAACTTCAGAAGATTGGATGAGAGAGAAATCACCCGAAGGATGAAGTACCATAGGAATAGGTTCCAACCCTCAGTCATGGGTTACAAACACACAATCCATGAGGTGTTGGGTACATCACTTAATTAATAAGCCCGTGGTTTTGTGCAATTGGTCATATGTAAATGGTTTGAAGGAAGTGCCTCTGCATGATTATATTTCTACAATATTTGCATAAACATGGAATCAAGTTAAAATAAATCAATCATACCTATGATTGATTTATGAAAAGCACAATCACTGAAATAAAATCCTTCACAATAATTTTTGAATAATAATAGAGATTATTGTTAATTTAAAATGAAGAGGTGTGATGGTCTAAACAAAGGGACACAATGCTTCATAGCTCACACCAATTGGAAGAGTATATAAATGAGAAATAATGGTGAGAAATAATTGTCTCTGTAGTCCACATGAGAAGATAAAAAAAAACAATAGAGTCCAAGAAGAAGAACTGATTATTCCTATGAAGTGAGGGTGGAAGGGAGGAGCACGATTCTTAAGGGAGTTGGTGCCCTAAAGTTAACGGAGTTGGTTCTTCCTAGGGTTGGTGCCCTAAAGATAAGGAATTTGGTGCTTCATGGGGTTTGTGCCCTAAACACAAGGGAGTTGGTGCTTCCTAGGGTTGGTTCCCTAAAGACAAGGGAGTTGGTGCTTCTTAGGGTTGGTGCCTTGAAGAAGGGGATTTGTGTCTCCTAGAGTTGGTGCTCTAAAAAGGATTGGTTTCCTTCACTATTCTTCATAAAAATCCTTGTATTTCCTATTAATTATATTTATATAATTGATTTTACAAACAAATCTATTGTTGATCTATTGTGGTAAGTAACAAAACAAAAAAGTAATTGCTAATTGTTGAAAAATGGTAATATTGATTCACCCCCCCTCTCATTATTCCAACACAAGGGATGTGTCCTCATGTGCTCTCCACAAGGGACATTGGTCTATAATCCCAAACCCACTTATTCCTTCTCGGATAATTTTCCTCATAGATCAACTCAACTCAGTCACAAAGGAGTACGATTTAGAGAATGTTTGTCACACATGGAACTCCCATGTGAACTTCTAGAGGCTACTCCCTCTAGAAGCAATAGGGTTAACTCCCCATAGTGTGTGATGTAAAGTTAAACTCCCTTGACATGTCCTCATGTGCTCTCCATAAGGGGCGTGTCCTCATGTGCTCTCCACAAGGGACGTTGGGCTATAAGCTCAAACCCACGTATTCCTTCTCGGATAAGTGTCCTCATAGATCAAATCAACTCAATCATATAAGAGTACGATATGGATAATTTCTTAGGAAGCTACAAACATCAACACTTCCTATCAATTAGGGAGGAATTCTCTACCATGCCATGTTTGTCACGTAAGTACTTGAACTCCGTCCTAGTAAGGGTTTTTGTAAGAACATCAAGAACTTGCTCATCTGTAGGAAGGTATTGCACTATTATTGTCTTCCTCTGCACCATGTCTTAGATGCAATGGTACTTGATCTCAATGTTATTCGATTTGCCATGAAACATTGGATTCTCTGAGATCTTCACACAGCTTTGGTTATCACAATGAATAATGGCGGAATCCATCACATGTCTAAATAAATATGCAAGGATATTGTGAAGCCACACTTATTCATGGAATTCCACACTCAATGCAATGTACTATGCTTATGCGGTTCTCAATGCTACAAAATTATGTTTCCTGCTACACTAGGAAACCATGGTAGATCCCAAAGTGAAGCAACACCCAAAGGTTCTCTTCCTTTCCACTACACTCCTTTCCCAATCAGAGTCAGTATATTCTTGCAATCTCATGTCAATACTAGAATTATATCTCATACCATGTCCAATTGTGCCTCACATGTATCTCAACACATGCTTCACAATAATCCAGTGTGTTTGTCTCGACTGACTCATAAACTGGCTAAGTGCACTCATTGCATATAAAATATCTAGTCTGGTATTAACCAGATACATCAATGATCCAATCAACTATTTGTACAAGGTCGGATCAATCTTGTCAGAATTGGAAGAAGACACACTTAGTTTATTAATATTTGTCACCATTGGTGTAGCCATGGGATTGCAGTTCATCATCTCAAACTTCTTCAATATCTCAACTGTGTACTTCCCCTGACTCAGGAAGATCTCATTGGTTTTATACCACACCTCTAGTCCAAGAAGTAGTGCATCATACCAATATCCTTTATCTCAAACTAAGAGGTCAACGCATACTTTCATTCAACAATAAGGGTTTCTATACCGATGAGGAATAAATCATCATCGTAGAGGACCAAAATTAGGGAGTCACCGTTAACAGTATTGTAGTATAGTTTGGTCAGATCAACAACACTTTTGTTGAAGCCCAAACTCATTAGGTGTCTATCAATCCTTGCATACCAAGCTCGAGGTGCCTGCTTGATTCCATATAGGGCCTTCTTCAAACTACACACATGAGGTTGCTTCTCATGTATCACGAAACCATTTGGATGCTCAATGTATACTTCTTCCTCAATCTATCCATTGAGAAAGTTTGTCTTCACATCCATCTGATGTAGTATCCAATCCATGGATGTTGCAAGGGAAATAGTCATCCGGATAGAAGTGTATTTAGCAAAAAGAGAAAACGTCTCCTCATAATCTATTCCCTCCACCTGAGAGAATCCTCTAGAAATAAATAACGCTTTGTGCTTCTCGATGCTCCCATCAGTTTTGTGCTTGATATTATAGATCCACTTGGAAGTGACTACAAACTTTCGTTAGAGTCTCAGAAAAATATTCCACACATCATTCTTCATGATGGACTAATACTCCTCCATCATGGCATCCCTCCATATTGGCTGACTAGATGACTCCTCATAACAGGAAGTCTAAGAATCAATGATGTGGCTCATAGCTGCGACATAACACAAATATATCTGAGGCCTCTCTCTCTCTCGGAAGGTACCATGAGGAGATGCATGTCCTTCTGCCTCTCGCATATTCAAACGATCCCATGAAGGTCTCTTTTAACCTACTGTAATATCTCTAGGAACATCAATTGGAGATACAAGATCAATGGGATCAATTTTATCAATAGGCTCAACAATCTCCCTCTTAACTGTTGGAGGGTGAGGGGGAAAAGGCACCATCTCTTCATGTATCTCACTATCAATATCCATGTGAGATCCTTTATATTTTCTAAAGGATACCTCCTCCTTAAAGGTAATATCTATTCTCACCTCAATCTGTCTCTAACCAAGGATGTAGATCTAGTATTCCTTTGAAGACTCACTATACCCCAAAAATGTACCCTTTCTTCCTAAAGGGTCTATCTTGTTACTTTTCTCTTTGGGTACATGAATGTATACTAGACACCCAAATATCCTGAAGTTTCCAACCTCAGGATTCACTCATGAACTATGTCCATACTAGACATCTCGTCATTCCCTCATGGAACACATATCTAAGACATATCGAGGTTCCCATGGAACCAATGTATTATCTAGGACACATCGAGGTTCCCATGGAACCAATGTCTTCTCTAGGACACATCGAGGTTTCCTCGTGAATCCAATGTCCCCCAAGATAGATCGAGGTTTCCTCATGAAACCAATGTCTTGGTTCTTTCATCTAAAATTTTAAGGAACATCAGTATTAAGTCCACATTCCTCCCTACTAGTACACACACGACCCTCTAGGGATAACATCTTAGGATGTTGCCTCAAACATCAAGACACTGACACAAGCTTCATGTGATCTTGACTAAGAGGGTTTTTTGTTGCTTCTCACTTCAAAGGAAGTCTACAATGATCACATTAATTTTGAAATGTGAGGAGGTGTAAGCAACCACCTCTAAACTATGTATATAATAAGAGGAATTGTAAGATATGGTTGCACTACCACAACGATCTAATGGTTCCCTCGTCAATATCGTGTGGCTTCTTTTCACTGCCCAACCTTACACTCATTTTTCACAGGAAAACACTGCCTCCACATGTAATAACTATATTGTCCTATTGAACATTTACTTTCTATAGTGGTCAAATGTAGAGTAAACGATTCATTGCCTTAACTATTGGAACTTTGAAATTTCATATCCCTTGAAACAACGATTCCATTAATTTTGTTAAAAGTGGCATTTACATGCACCTCACAAACATAAAGCTTCTTGATCTTGGACATAAACAAAATAACTTTAGGATGAATAGTGGAGAGATGTTTTTGCACATATCCAACCTTCTCTGTACGCAAAGGAAAAAATATAACTCTATTGGGAGGCCTTTCAACCATTACAAGAAGAAGACCATGTTGTCCAAACATCAACATTTAATAGCTTCCATACCGATATCTTTTGTAGCAATAGCTTCCATAGAAACAACTTCTGCTACAAACACTATGAGTTCCATCTCTAAGTGAAATTAAGCATCATGCTATAGAACACTTCGAATATTGAAATATTCCACTCTACACTCCAACTCCAAGTTATAAAAAATACTCTACTACAGAAGTTTTGATACACCTCAAGATTCTTTTCTCATGGATTGTTGATCATACATAGGCAAAAAAAAAATCAATGAAAGAGGGAATCACCATTTGGATATGTGAAAAAATGGATTTATGGACTAAGTTTAAAAAAAAAAAGATTTGTAGTGAGGGTAAAAACAAATTTAGAGATTGTCAGCTAGAAATTATCAACCAACAAGTGAGTGGAGGTGTTCAAGTAGTGAAAAATGCATCCAGGGGAATGTAAATTCACTCAAGTTGTAATGAAAAAACCCATGGGTATGTAAATTTACTAGGAAAAGTATAAAACACACAAGAGTCTATAAATTCACCTAGGAAAAGGATAAAATTCCAAGGGGTTTGTAAATTATCCCAGGTAGTAAATAAAATTCCTAGGAAGTGGGTAAAATTTTTAGCAAGAAAATTTGGTTGTGGATAGGTGCTACAAGATGAAAACACACTTCACTAGAGTATACATAGATTATTGTAACTCATAACCAAAACACCCAAATCATAGATTGTAGTAACTCACATATTTCAACATGTAAATGGGTTTTTCTCTATTCTCGAGGGAAAATTACAAAGGGGTGAGATATACACAAATTTTGTGTATTGTTACTCACTGACAATACAAAATTTGCAAATGTCCATGGATCTATATCAATATTTTCTCATAGTGGGATAGACTCGATTTCTTCTTCTCCTCTGATCATCAAGCAAACTGCTCACTTGAGCTCTCATATCTACTACTATCCTTCCCCATTTCTCCTTGCATATCCCTATTTATGTCCTTATACACTAAATCATTCATTTTTAATGGACTACTTTTGGAAGGGAAACCATCACAATGGTTCATTTTCACTTCCATTTTTTTCCAAAAGGAAAAAATAAATAAGGACATGTTTAGAAAATTTTGAAAAGGGAAAAGCAACTAAGTTCTTATTGCAAATTTACAAGAGGTTTAATAAGGATCCAATTAAAATCAAAACCCCCCATTTGTAGGATTTCCCCCCCCAAAAGATTCAATTCTCTTCAATCTTCTTCTTCTCCTATAATCAAGTAGACTTTGAAAAATCTCCAAGAAAGGGTGCCTCCACTATAAGAAAAAATATGAGAGTTGGATAAGGGATACCTTTGGCATAACTCTATTTTCCTTCTCATGGTTGGAGATGACATTTTATACTGAAATAGGCCATTTTAAAACCCCTTTTCCATGGGATGCAAGTGCAAGCATCTCCTCTTTCCCATTGACCATGACTCTCCAGGATATCTTCTTGGTTGTTTGATTCTTGGGACAAATTTCTAAGTGAATACTCCAACATTTGGCCTCCCAATGTCTAGTCAATATGTAGCGCTGACAATAGATTTTTCATAGGCCGATTGGCCTTCTAAAGTGCCAATAATATCTAGATTTATGACCCATTTATTCCAACAGAAACAAACTATGCCATATATTTTTAGTTTTTGATGATTCTTCTTAACTTGTTTGCTTGGTTCCCCAATAGTTGGAGTGGATTTCGATGGAAGAATCATCTCTTTGTTACTCTCTTCTGAGCTTCTACAGGAATATATGAGTGGCTTGATGCACACTCCTTTTGCAGTTGTCTTTTCCTCCATAGGAATGGGTTATTTTTTTATTCCTCTTTCCTTGACAAAGGTTTATTGAGATAAAATTTTGTTGGCTTCTTGTCCATCAAATCATATGCCTTCATGATTGGGAATCTCTTGATATACAATGGGGAACACAATCCCTTGGAATTCCTTGCCTCCCTTGGACATCATATACCATTTACCTCATGAGCTTGGAACCAATGCCTCTAGTGAGAATTTCAAATTCACCAAAGGTTTCTTGAGAAAGGGTCATGGAAGGAGAGTTTACCATTAATGCCTCCATCACAGTACTAGCTTCAACAGTGGCAATGAAAGAGGCTTTCTTGGTCTCTTGGAAAACTGCTTCTATCTATTTCAAGGCCTCTTCCTTCACTACCAAGTACTGGTATAATTGATCGGTGATTTCAGTGAACTTATCCTCTTACCAATTATTGATATCGGTGAATGTATATCCCAACTACAAGAGCTACAATCTGATCCTATCTAATTTTGACCTCATGGTGGTGAATGATTCTTGGTGCATGATAGTCTCTTTTTTCCAATCAATCCATTCTCTGCCTCCAATATAGACTTTCCTATTAGATTTTTCTATTGAAGTCTCTCAACTCTTTCATCTTCTCCATTTTCAAGCACTTTCCCATGGAAGTTGCTTCAAGGTCCTTGATGAACCTACTCTGATACCATCTCATTTGTAAACAATATGCCTATAGCACATTCATATCACCGACACAAATGCTTCTTAAGTTGATATTTGTATAATTTGAATTCAGTGCCTCTTCCATAGATTATGTATCGTCTTTAATGATTTCCATAGGAATAGCTTCTACTACAACCACTATGAGTTCCATCTCTAAAGGAAATTAAACATCATGCTAGAGAACACTTCGAACAACAAAATATTCCACTTTTCACTCCAACTCTGAGTTAGAAAAACATATTCTACTATAGAAGTGTCAATACACCTCAATATTCTTTCCTCATAGGTTGTTGATCATACCAAGGAAACAACAAAATCAATGAAAGAGGGAATCATGATTTGGCTATATGAAAAAATGGATTTATGGATTGTGTTTTAAAATGAAGATTTCTAGTGAGAGTAAAATAGGATTTAGATATTGTAGGCTAGAAATAATCAAACAACAAGTGAGTGGAGGTGTCCAGGCAATGAATAAACCATTCATGGGGCTGTAAATTCACCTAGACGTTGGACACACTGACCACACTAAGAGGGGGTGGTGAATTAGTGTGAGGATATTTTTACAACTTCTTACAAAACTTTAGTTATCCATCACCATTCACAACATCATTACTCATTACTTGTATTCAAACATAGTTGCCTGCAAGTAGACATATCTCAATGACATATATACACAATAAATAATTATGCACCATCACAATAAAGAACACAAAGAACACCAGATATATGTATAAGTTTATTTTGTATTACAGACTACAATCCTTGGGGTTTATCAACACCAACTCAAAGAGAGCACCAAATATCAATGCAATACTCAACCTGCAAATCTCAACACCAATTGAGAAGAGGAATCCAATCCTCAAGTACAAGACCCAACTTGTAGACAAAAATAAATCTATCAAACAATACCAACAATCTATACCAAAACAAGTGCATCAAATATGCACAACACAACCTATCAAAAAAACCTGTCACCTCAACTTGTCTCATCAATCTCATCATCCAAATCTGATCTACTCTCAAATATAAATTATCAAGAAAACTCCAACCATATGCACAATATCACCAAGTTAACCAACAAGATACCTCTAGAAATACACCATACTCTCCATAAACCAAATACCATAAAGCATTATATAAAACCATCTGCCAAACCTACAATTTTGTAACATACCTGGTGTATGTGATCATAGACCTGGAAACCTTCCTTAACTTCAACAACAAGAGACTAGAATTTTCATCAAACTTGCTTTAGCCTCACATGACTAATTTTGGATTAGTAAACAACCCGAAATTGCAACAATCATAACTATGTACCTGTAATGAATAAAGGTCTGAAAATGGTACACAATGTTCTTTAGTGTATTTTTTGTAGTTCCTCTAGGTTTCATTGCATGGAACCTCCTTGAAAAGGAGTTATGATAAAAATGGCAGACCTTATTGAATTCTAGCTTATTCTAGATATTGAACTTGTAGAGACTTCCAAGCACATAATATTTTTTTATGGATCTGAAAATGGTACAAAACATACTACATATTGTAATATAACCAATGCATTTGGTCTCACTTAATTTGGTTCAATTATGAATAATTTATGGCGTTTTTACATGTAACAATTGTTTTAGACTAGTTTCAGGACTAGCCACAAACCCTATCTTCCACAGAGTGTAACTCCCAAACTATAACGACCCACAAGTTGAAATTTTTATCACAGTTACTTGGATATGTTGTATCAATAGTCTCCATATTTCAATATGTGAATCATTCTAGAAAAAAAATTATTTAAAAAATGGTGATATGACCTGTAAATAACATACCTTAGAAAACATCATTAAAAACTTTATCCTCCCTTGAATTTTTGATCTTCTTTACTTCACCTTCCCTCTGAAATTCTCCTTAGATCTCTTTTGGTTACCTCATAGATATTCAATATGCTCAATGGATTCTAATGGGAGATTATTTCTCTCTTATTTATACTCTCCAAGTAGCTTCCTCTAGAAGTATCCACTTAACCACTTTGTCCACTTAGCCACTTTGTCCACTTAACCACTTTAACCAAAAAAAGTAAAATATCTACTTATGGTTGCAACTAATTTATTTTTAATTGTTTTCTTGTTGCAACCACTTAACCCATGACTAACCACTTTGACTGGTCAACTTCTTCTAGGAGCTTCTAGAATAATTTGACTTCTTTGACCTTATAGGGGCTTCTAGATAACTCATGAGGATTCTCCAACTTCACATGTCCATAAATATCTAACCCAGAGGAGTTATGTGACATTCCACATATCACCAAAAATAGCATGAAATATACTATCCATCTGGAATAGTTTCTCTTGCAAATTCACTAATATTCATTACATTATTCCTCAATTAAACTTGGGTTCCCTAAACACACTACTGGACAGCTCAACCACCTAACCATTTGTACTTCACAAAGCCTCTTCCTGTGATGGATTTCACCATAAGGGGATCACTTTGGAGTTTATCCATTTGGTTCTTCCTATCAACCATGACATGACATCAATGATACAACTCCCTTTAATATCAGCACATTGTTATGACACCACTTGACATCAATCCTTTGACAACAATTACGTCAATGACCATATAAACAATAATAAATATATCAATGATACAAAAACATCACCATGAAAATACTTGACATAAAACCTTTTAAATCAATCCTTTGACATCAATGACAACATAGTACAACACTAGACAATAACCAAAACACACAAGGGTATGTAAATTTTCCTAGGTAGAGGATAAAATGCTCAAGGGTCTGTAATTCACCTAGGTAGACGATAAAATTCCCAAGAGTTTGTAAATTAACCTAGGTAGTAAAACAAATTCCCTTGCAGTAGGTAAAACACCCAACAAACAAAATTTAGTTTTGGAAAGGTTCTATAGGATGAAAACTCACTTCGATAGAGTATGCATAGATTTCTATAACTCATAACCAAAATACCCAAAGCATAGATTGCAATAACTCATAGTTTTCAACATTTAAATGGGATTTTTAGTATGTTGAGGATAAAATTACAAAGGGGTGAGTTATACACAAATTTTTTATATTGTTACTCACTGAAAATACAAAATTTGCAGATGGCCATGACTCAACAACAATCTTCACTTATTGTGGGACAAAATTAATTTCTTCTTCTCCTCCGATCATCAAGCATACTGCTTACTTGAGATCTCATCTTTTCTACTATCCTTTCCCATTTCTCCTTGCATCTCCTTTTTGATGTCCTTCTTCACCAAATATTCATGTTTAATGGGCTTCATTTGGAAGGCCAACCACCACAATGGTTCATTTCCACTTCCAATTTTTTCCAAAAAGACAAAATAAAATTAAAAATGACATGTTTACAAAATTTTGAAAAGGGAAAAGTGATGCAGGAGCATCGCCTCCAAATTCAAAGACGCAATTGTGGAGGCAGGGACGTGACATCTCAGCATTAATTTTAAAGATAAATCGGTTGCTGAGATATTTTGTAAACAACATTTTAAAAAATGTGACTTGTTTGTAAAGTCGTGAAGGACTGTAAGAGGTTGCAAATATTGAGTGTTGACTCTTATCTGGCAATAAATGTTAGTTATTTTAATAGGACAGAGTACGTAACCTCTAAGAGTTTGATAGGAAAGGTTGCAGATAGGACGACGAGAGCTCGTGGAGCTGGTCCTTAGATAGTTTTTTGTTGCAACAGTTATCCAAAAGCATGGACACACCGTGCAGGAGCTCATGGACAGGAGCCCATGAAAATTTTGAGCCGAGGAGTATGATGCAGGAGCATCCACAACATATCAAGCGAGCTATCACATTTAGAGAAACCAGCTGGACAGCGCCAGTACAAATTTTGAAACACCTTGAAACAGTTGCGCAAGACATTAATGTATTGATGTGAAGAAGCGCACTTGTATTGTAAAGGGGACCTTGAGTAGATAGGAAGACATTTAATAGATTTAATGCTGTTAGATAGGAATTAATTGTAGATTTGATAGTTGTAGAATTCGAGAGGGCAAATGGAATATAGGCACCCTCCTTTGTATATTGTATAGATTCATTCAGATATTGAGAGACAGGAGCAAGAGGAAAAGAGCAAGCCGAGAACTTGTGAAGAACACCCATGTACAGATTGAATTAATAGAAGAGAGTCTTTGATTCAATTCCATGGTTTGTGTTGTTTCTCTGTGTTGATATTATGCTCATGAATGTTTGCTTTCTGTCATACATTTGCTTTGATATGCAGTGTATGTGATTTCATATTTTAATTGCAGTCTGAGAGAGAAGAGAAGGAGTTTCAATTGTTTCTCTGTTTGAGCCGGGAGATTCCTGCATAGAGTGCAGTCGAATTCATCCGCATAGAGTGCGTTGATGAGGCTCAATAGTTAAACTCTTATTCTCGTTCACCCAGAAATTGATTGGGTCTAGTAGAGTCGTGCAGGAGAGTGCAGGCTGAACCTGAAGTCTCAGTAGTAAAGTTTGAGAAAAGCGAGGCATAGACTGCTGTTGCCAGAAGCGCCAGGACTCGAAGGACTCAACACTTTGACAGCTGATTGGAGGTCGAGTACAAGAAGCATGTGTAATTTCTCTGAGGGAATCAGAGTTAGCAAGCTCAGGAGGAATAGTTCCTTCGTGATACTGTGGAGACGGATCAAGTCGAAGGTTCGAATAGGTCAGGACTTTAGAGCGGAAGAAATCCTCAAGGAGGAGAATAAACGGCCAGGGTTCGCAGGATCGATTCGCGAAATCCCGCTGACCGTCAGATCTGGGAGAAGTTGTGCGAGGTTTAATCCTTAGGCGTAGGAAGGAAGGACCAAGAGCCATCGGGATTCGGCATATCGGGTTTCCCGGAGGCAATAGTTTTGCACCCATTGAAATCGCGATTAGCGATTTCCCAAAGTCGTTGGAGCCGTCGATCTCCGCGAGGACACGTGGCACAGGATCCGGAGGAGTCGGGATTCGGCATATCGGGAGTTAGAGCACCAAGTAGTTGGAACGGAAGTTACGATATCGTGATTCACGATATCCCGCGAGGATCACAACCGTTGATCGCAGGGACGCGTGTCGAGTAATCCCACCATATTGGGGTTCGGAGAATCAGGGTTTTCAACAAGCGAGAACTCTTGTAGGAAAGATTCACTATCCGCAAAATCCCGAGGGTGACGTGGCAGCGTGGGACCCCGGAAGTTAGTGGAATACAGGTGGCGCTGTATCGGGGAATCGGTACATCGACATTCGGGGTTTCCAAATGCAAAGAAATTGCGAACGGTGAAATTGCGATCATGCGATTCCCGATAGAGTGGAGAGAAGAGGTGATGTGGCATGGAATTAGTGCACGTGCATATCGGAGTTCGGGGTTCGGATATTTGTGAGGTAAGTGAATTGTAACCTCGCATGTACCGATTTCCTGATAGGGAAATCCCCGACAAGAACGGGAGCGTTGACCCTTTGACCATTGGGGTTCGGGGTTTTGAATAGCCCGAGAATCGTGCACGAAGGTTTCGTGATATCGCGAAACCCGATTTCCCGACAAGCGAAGGGGAGATCAGTGGAGAGTTTCTGTGGGTAGTGAGAACTCCCGTAAAGAGTTAGAAGAGTGTTTTAACTCTTTGGGACAGAGACAAAGAAGGTCCTGGTGAAGGCAGGTTACCTAAGGCGGGTGACTTGTGTCAGTTGCATTGTAATATAATATATTATGACTGAGAGAGAAGGAGATAGAGATCATAGATATCAGTAGAACAGAGTAGAGTAGAAGCAATATTATGTAATTTTCTTTCATGAATGAATAGAACAGATCAAATTGTCCCAAATCCTTGGGCTGTGTTCATTTAACGTGTGATTGAATGAATGTGATATTCTGTGTGTATGGTTATTTTCATTTCGTTCATGTATGATTGTTCGAGAGATTGATTGTATGAGTTCATGATGAAACTGGATGAGTTTCAATTGTTTATCTTCTGAAAATCATATGCAAGGTGTGCATATCGAACGCAAGGAGTGCGTCGATTGAGTCTCAGAGTGACTCATAGAAGTTCATAGAGAACAAAGGAAACTTATATCAGGTGTAAGGTGTGCATAGTGACTAGAAACAACCAAACATCAAAGAAACTGAACCAGAGGAACGCCAGGTGGGCGAGAAAAATTTATTTGCAAGAAATCCTTCAATCCAAGTTATAGAAATCCCGAGAATGCAAGGTGTGCGTGGGAAATTGAAAACATTTTAAGGACAAAGCTCAGGAGAGATAACACTTTTCATAAAGTGTCAAAGAGATCCAAGGGTTGGACTCATAAGGAGGAGAAAGGTTCAAAACCTTTGAAGATAGAGAAATCTTCCAAGTCGGAAGAACTCATAAGCTCAGGAGGAGGAGCGACAGTGGTCATTGGATCACTGTGTAAAATATCAACAACCGTGTGATCAAAGCGTGTGATCAGAGTAAAGTGAACAAACCTTAGCACTTCATGCATTTAGGAGCGAGAGCTCATCAAGGGTTGAGAACTGATATTTCCAAATCCCAAAGAGTCGAAAACCCTGAAGTAGAATCTCAATCGTCTGATCGCAGGAATAGATCTAAGCCATCAGATTGTTCAGGGTAAACTTCAAGTTTTGGATCGCCAGAATGGATTTGAGCCATTAGATATCGTGATTTCATAAGGAGGTGAGTTTGAAACTTGAGACTCCCGAAGCGCGAAGGGCCGGAGAGCCGAAGAAAATCTAGACTATTAGATCCAAAAGGGTACATGTCGGCGAGTCGTTAGATTCAGAGGGAGGCAAAAGGTGAACGGTTGAAATACCCAAAGCCCAAATAGCCGAATATCCATGAGCCATCGATCTGCGAGGGTACACTCGTCAACAGATCGCGAGCTCTAGGAAAGTTGAAGTGGGTTTTCAGTTTGAGAACTGAGATTGTCGAAGTGCGAAGACCTGAAGACCCGAAGTAAAATATGGGTCGTGAGATCTAAGGGAGACGTGGCCTGAATCCTAGAACTCCGGGTAAAGTCCCGAAGTGATTCATAGCCTTTAGATTTGGAGGAGACGTGCCACACATCTGTGAGCTCCGGGAAAATACCCAAAGTAATCCTCAATCATTATATCAGGAGGACACGCGTCAGTGGATCACAGACTCCGGGTAAAGCCATTGGGAAAAAGAAATTTGAGATTTGAAATCTTAGAAGTCCAAAGACCTGAAGGAGATATCAACCGTCGATCGAGAAGAGGGTCGCAGGACCACTGATCTGAGTTAAAAGTTAAACCATCTGAAGTGGGAGAAGAATTGTTTCTCGAGCAGGATAGGTGGAAGCAGATCATGAGTTCCATAATAATAATTAAGTAGGGAAGAAAGTTGGGTTTGAGATTTCAAAACCCCGAAGTTTGGAGTTTCGAAGGAGATCACAACCGTTGATTGAAGGAGGGAAGATCTAGTCTGTAAATTCGAAAGGCGTCGATCTGAACCATCGATTCAAACGTTATCGTCAAGATCATGAGATCAACAATCCCAAAGAATTTTGGGGACATGAGTTGCGTGAAGTTTAAAATATCGAGGGCGGGTCACAATCCAAACCATGGTTTTGTCAAGAGGACACATGGATGCTGGAGGATTATTGCGGGCACAAAAGTAGTTTGAATCCAAACCACTTGTGTCCATGCCCGCAATCGCATGATCATCACCAAGTTCACATCAAGAGGGGGTTTATCAGAAAAAGGAGCTAACACCTCACACTCTGAGCTTTCATAGGAGAGAGAAAGGGAGGGTTGCGGGTGCAATTAAAACCTGCAACAAGAAGTCGAAAGGGCCTGTATTTAGTCACAGAAGGAAACCATTAAGGTTTTAGAGAGTCACTCGACTCTATAATGATCCCAAACCAAATTATTTCTTGGAATCACTAACTACTACTAATTTATTGAGTTATTAAGTGCATACAA
>SNQJ01S0072327.1:0-22472 GCA_010110895.2 Picea sitchensis
TACTGGCATTTAATTCTAACAGGTCATCATGCAGAAACCATATAGATTGTCATTGATGGGCGAAAGGCTCGAGGACATCTAGTATTGGTGCGTATTAAACCAAAATTTATGGGGGGATTATATTATCCCTTCCGAGTGTTCATTTCAAAATCATGAAATCCCGTTCACACGGCGTGGCCTTCGCACATTCACAAAACCTCCATTCCTTAATTGATCTTCGTCGTACCCGCCACCTTCACATTTCTAAATATGCAATAAATAAACTTTACTGCTAACAGTTCATCATTAATCAGCGAAAGGCTCGAGGAGCTTTCCCATTCATAAGCATTTAACCAATATTTACCGAAAAGTTACATTATCGGCTCTAACTGTTCATTTAAACCATCATCTGCAGTAAAGCAACCTTCTCATAAACCTATGGCATCATCTCACCTACAGTTTTGTGGAGATACAGTGAACATCTTTGGGCACGAGGACCAGAACTTCCACTGGTCCAGGGCATTTTCTTATTACTCAACTTATGTCATAGAGCACCAAGTAATTTGGACCTCTGGGATTGCTCATGCAAGTTGTGTCCCTGAGGTTTTTGACTGTAAGGACCTGGTATCTTGGTGTGTCGATAAACTTATTGCAGAGAAAATAATTATTCCACTACAGGACCGCTCTTTTGTTTCTTTGTCACCTAGGGTCTTCCGCCAGATGCTGAAATTGTCAAAGCCAACATTGACGTTCAGAGGAGAAGATTGCAAACAGTTCCTAGAAAAGCATAATAATGGATTGGACCTCTTGCCCTTTTTTCTGGAAAACCCAAATCTAATTCCTGAAGATATTAGAAGCATGCAAGTTAGTTCATTTATAAATCCATTTCGCGAAATTGCCTCGTTGTTTACAAGAATAACGGGACAAGAGTCCACAGCTATTGTTTCCTGCATGGCTCTTTGTATTTTGTATTTCACAGTCAATGAACAAGCCATTTTTTATTGGGGCAATTTAATTTCCCATGAAATCTCTTCCCAATTGTCAAGCTACAAAAGGGAAAAGAAATTTTATATGTCATCCTATTTAGTTTTTGCAATAGCACATTCCTGTCGGTTTCCGCAACTGTCTTTGTCCAAGAATGTCAACTGTGAATTCCACCCAGTAACTTTCTAGTACCAGGCCTTGTGGAAGCACAAGGATTCCCATTGTTTTTATGAGGTTGTTAATGTCTTCCTATCTATTTTCAAAGTTTTGTTGTTAGGAGAAGATGCTCCCTGCATATCTGAACATGAAACTAGTTTTTTGGACAAGAAGCGGACACTTCAACATTTGGATAATTAAACTATCATAAGAATTTTTGGCTACATGGAACATCCTACTCTCCTTCCATGTCACATTACAGACAGAATGTTTGTTGCAAAAGTAGCACGTCAATACAGCTATTGGTTCCATCTCTTCCAAAGAAAGAAAAAAAAACAGTTCATTCCTCTGCCTTGGAAAATACGGGAGTTCGTGTTGAAAAATGTCAACAAAATTGACGATTTTGCAGCACATTCTATGATCCAAAAATGAAGGTATTACTGATAAATTGCAAGTTAGTTTAATGTATTTTATGCATCGGATCGTTAAGAATGTGAAATACATAAAACTTATTATCTTGTTGCGGAATATCAAATGTGACTTTTACTTGATGCTTATTAATGAATAAAGAGATCAGACATTAATATCCATGCTACAAATGAAGAGAATAGAACAACAAAACAAAAAGAGAAATAGAGACAAGAGGTTGATAACATAGTTCACCAATCGTTGGCTACGTCTCCGGGCCCGCTTCCAAGTGGAGGACCTCTTTATTGCTCTTTAAAATGCTCAAAGTTCTCTTACATAGGCTCTTTGTTGTTACATTACATGCTTCAGATCTATTGTGCAATACCTCCTTTCTTAGATTCATGCATGCATCATCAAAATCCTCTCAACAACATGAGAAAAACGCCTCTCAAAACATGAGAAAAGGCCAAAATTTACAAACTGCTCTTTCAAAACCCTGCATAAAAAAGTCTCCTACAAGCTTCAAAAAACCTGGTTTATATATATTTTGAGTCTCATATGAGGAATCCCAACTTCCCTCAAGATATGGCCTCTTTTTGGGATCAAATCCCCCTTCAAATGGCCCAAAATCCTCAAAAAAATCCATTTTATGGGCTAAATATCAGTCATAATCAATTAAAATTACATAAACATGGTTAAAAACCCACTTTTAACTTTAGGAAAAGGTTGAGCCCTCAAAGGACGGGCATGCACCCCCAAACAGGGTCACATATGGCACCATAAAACTGTGGGTTGGGGCTTAGCCCCAACCCCCTTCTACCCATACACTAAAACATTACTCCTTATTAACAATAATATGGCAATGTTATAATAAGTAATACTTATGGTGCATTGATAATCCGACCTTTATGAAGTCTTTTAGACTGGTGGAGAGGTTTGGGGTTCAAAACCCACCAACTCCATAAAAATTTTAACCTAGCCACCAACAACGGGCTACCACATGGCAGCCCATGCATGGGCCACATGGCACCACCACATTTGACCAATACATGCCATGTGTCAATCGATGGTTGGGCCACTTGTCTGCCCTGCTAGCATACCTGCCCAGTCACAGTCTGCCACTTGTCGCCACCTGCTTCTACCACGTCATCATGCTAACTATGCCTACCACCTGTACGAGCGTGCCATGTGTCACCCTTTCAATGGTGACATGTGTCACCTCCGTGTTGGTCCACATCAGTTGTTGTACGTACAGTCAACCTACCATGTGTCACCTATAGAAGTTGCCACGTCAGAAGTGATGACGTCAGCATACTATCATGCTGACGTCAGTGTTGACTTTTTGACAGTTGACCTTTGACTTTTTGCCTATTTGAGAAAACGGTCAGAGTGAAATAACTCTCACATACAGACCCTGTTTGAGAAAGTAAATATACTACCGGAATCAGAGCGACGAGACGGATGCAATGGCACCGGTTTCATTCAATTCTGAGAACTTTTATTTTTGATCATTTTTTGAGCCTGGGGAGCCTCCTCGATCATTCTAGCATCTCCAACCTGAGATATGCTGAAGACATAAGAGGATTTGACCCCTATGATATTTTTAGACAACATTTGCAAACACTTGGCCTTGGCAATTGTTTTGTAAATAAACACCTGCCCAAAAATAGAGACAGTGGCGACAACAGTCCTGCCTCTGATGCCGACGAGGTACAGACAATGCAAAGTTGCACTAAATTGTACACGCAACAGGGGAAAGGCCCCAGTGATAAGAGTGTTCAATTTTCAAATACCACTCCAAAAAGTACTACATCTCGGAGCATCGCTCCAACGGCCCATCATAGCGACAAAGAAAGTTAGAGTTCTTCAAACGGAGGAGGAGATAACGACCCTCCTCAATCTAAAATTGATAGTTCTCACAAGCTTCCAATAGAGAAGAAGAGAAAAAAAAATGTGGGGTAGGAAGAAAAGCCAGAAATTCAAAGTGAGAATATGGAACTTGACACTAATCTGGATACCATGATCTTCTTCCTTGATCAGCCTAGAGACGCCATCCACCTTAGCCATCCAATGGACATATCCGTTACCGAAAATTTTTGACGAAGATGAATCCTTCATGTTCCAAAGCGTTTTTTTTTATAGTCGGAACAAAAAATTGATAATTCAGAAAAAAAAAATGTTAAAAATAAGAAAGGAAAATCTCATTTAGAGGTTGACATTGCCAATATGCGGCTGTCCCAAATCCATCAACTTCACACTGCGACTAGAGAAGCACTTCATGATTCCATTGGAGGCATCGAGACCGAGAATGTCAGACTAAAGGACCGAATCAAGGAATTGGAAGATGCTTTCATTCCTATGCCATTTCTTGTCGATCCTTTGGCAATAGCCATGCTAGGCACCCCTGGACCCAATGTAAAAGCATCCTCCACCCTGCTCACATCCTGTAAAGGATATGTGGAGAACAATATCAAAAAAAGAGTGGAACTGGTTACCAAGGCATGGAAAATATCACAAACCATCACTTCCCTTGGAACCAGGGCACATAGCTTGCTCGAGCTTTTGCAAGCCGAATTAAAAGATGAAGAAAATTTATTTTTAAAAATGGTCATCCCTTTTGGCAAGATTGTCAACAATATGACATAAACAAGAAGAGAAGAAGATCTTCCATCAAAAAACTGCATCGGCCAATTGAATGCATGTTGGAAAGAAAAAGTAAAGAACCTGCATCTCATTGTTCATTCATGTGAACAAGCCATGTCGAAGAAAGATATATTATTCACAAAGCTGTCAAATATAGACTTAGCCGGGAAAACCTACGACTTCCAAGACCCCCACTTAATCGCAAACTCCTTGCCCTTAACTAGGCAAGAGTTCGATAAATAGGTTGTTATGTTTAAGACCTTCTCTCTATAAAAAATTTACAACATCCTTCAATTTGATCAAGCTCACGCCCACGACTGGCTAGTCAAATATGCAATACAGAATGAGGAAATTCATTAGGCTCTCTCTAATCTTTCTATCGACTTTCGGGAATTAGAAAATGATCTTTTCAACATAAAAATACAGAATGCGATCATTGTCATCCAGATGAGAGGCTACATTGAAGAATGGCTCAAAAGGCAATTGAAACAGGTCGCCGACAAAAGGCAACAGGCAGTTGCTAGAATTCCAGTAGCCATGGAGGACATCCTTGAAACCACAGTCGTCGGTGACATCAATGAAACGGCAGACGCAAGCAAATATCCAAAGGGCTCATATGTACCCTCACTGTAAGTTTACTCATTGCATCCTTCTTTGTTTATCAACCCAGTTATTCCAGTTTCTTAAATACAAATGTATAGGAAAACACTTATACCTTTCCATTTATTTTCTTTTGCAGCTATTGCACTCTATCTTCTTTCCACAATCCAGTTTCTTGTACATATTTCTCTAATGGTCCGCGAGAGCCCCAATCCTAGTCTACATCAAAAACGCATTGAAATTCCGATTTATATGTAACAGACTTTAATTTTTCTGTATATTTCAAAATTTCCAACAATATGTAACAAACTTTTATTTTTTGACAGATTTCAAATAAAAATGCATTTAAATTTTTATATGTTACAGACTCTATTCTTATCTTTCACCACTCTATATGAAAAATGCATTTAGTTTTTAATATGTTACACACTTTTATTCTTATCCTTCACCAATCTGTATGGCAAACACATTTACTCTTTTCTATGTTACAGAGTATTCTTTTTATATATATTTCAAAATAAATGGTGCTCAACAATGCAACCGTAATTTACTTATACCCCATGTTCACAAATGCATTTAAATTTTTTATATTTCTTATCTCCTATTAATTTTACGTCATCATATATTTTTATCTTTTACGAGTCCATATGGAAAATGCATTTAAATTTCCAAATTTATTCTTGCACTGTAAACAAATTTTTTACTTTGTTATATACTTTCAAAAAAAATAGGTTGCTATATACTTTCAAAAAATAGATGGTGCTCTTCCTTCCAACCCTCATTTACTTTTGCCCCATCTTCCTTGATATACATGTTGCACACAACATTTTCGTGATATACATTTTGCACCAAACACTTCGTTTCATTTACAGTTCCACCCCATTTTCCACAATTTTCTTTCTAACCTCATTGGCAAGGACTGCGCTGCCATGCAACCTTGTTCTATGAGAGTAATGGAATACATGTTGTAATGAGACTAAAATTTATGGAGATAAAAACATTATCTTTACCTATAGACTTCTTTCAAGTCTTTGTTTATCCACAACATCGCTTGATATTTGAAGGATATCCAAGGTCTCGAATTTAAAGTTGGTTATCTTTGTTGGGAAATGTCATTAATTTAGTTATGAAGGGATCATCTAAATGATAATATACATACTTTAATGAAATTGATCATAAGTATAATATATTGAAATTTTATTGAAAAAAAAAGTAAAACGTATGCACAAATTTCGGCATATAAGGAAGAACAAAGTCACCCAAAGTAACCATTCGAGAGATTCAAATGTAAATAAGATTGCTCCTAGAGATAATATCTAATGAACTGGATTGAAATCCTTCTAGAGGAATATTGATAAATAAATAGAGGATAATGGATGTTCAAGTTTATCATTCATAAAGAGAACTACTTCGATTTTTCTTATTATAGTAACCTTCGAATATCATCTTTAAGCAACGTGGGATTCCAATAGAATGTGACTATATGAGTCAAGGGGGAACAACTTCTGGTGCATTAAATTAAACAATCTGCAAATATATCCTAATTTAACCATATTACTACCAGGAAGATTTCCCAAAAGTCGTTATCATTTTTTAAGATATAAATTACTAACTCATTAACTCGCTCTTTGAGGATCAATACCTCTATAAAAACATTATATATACATATATCTAATATTACAGTAATACAAATTATAAATTCAACATATGTTCATACAATTTATTATATATATTTTTCTTTTCGATTCGGCTATGCAATCGATACAATGCTTTTTTTTTTAACAACAAATCGATATTATAGAAATAATTTCATCATTATACCCAAACGATCTACACATCATTCTAACAATACAACAGATAATATCATAAATAAATTATCAACTAGTCATCGATCTGAGTTTATTAAACAACTAACCGATTTTTACGTTGATAAATCACTTAAATAATGAGTATTGTAACCAAAGGTCAAAGGTCATTGTTGTTAATGCAACTCCCTTGTTTGGTCTTGCACAATAGCCAATTCTTTCGCTTGCCAATCTAGAAAATTCACCGGTACCTCCCATCCAATGCTAGGGGTACTCTTCTAACCCCTTAGCCCACTGAACCACAAAGGGGCCATACACAGATAACCAAAAACTCAATAGCGCACCCAACAATTTTAAATAATCAAATTAAGGATTATTCACCCACAACAAATGTCACACTCTCCCCAAGTTGCACATGTTAAATCCCTTTTTATTTTATTTAATTAATCAATTTCCCTCACATTCCCCGGTTTGTTACCAACAATTTTAAATAATTAAATTAAGGATTATTCACCCACGACAGATGTCACACTCTCCCCAAGTTGCACATGTTAAATCCCTTTTTATTTTATTTAATTAATCAATTTACCTCACATTCCACAGTTTGTTCCCAACAATTTTAAATAATTAAATTAACCATTATTCACCCACGACAGATGTCACACTCTCCCCAAGTTTCACATGTTAAATCCCTTTTTATTTTATTTAATTAACCAATTTCCCTCACATTCCCCAGTTTGTTCCTATTTTTCCTCCTATTTGTCTCTTAGTTCCCCAATCTCTCCTTTATTGTGTCCCCTAACTAAATTTCAGTTTGAGTTTGATTAAGAGTTTTCTTTTAGTTAGAATTTAGTGGTTGATTGACTTAGGATACTAACTTTATGTTGACCACCTATTCTCTCATGTTTTTATTTTCTTTTAATTAAAAATCCATTTTTATTATTTTCATGCACACATGTGCATACACCCAACCTTTGATTCTTATCCCCCCTGTTACTAGAGTTCATTAAATCTCAATTCCCTTAACTTATTTAGTATTTTATTTAGTCAATCATTTAGACTTAGATTCTTTGTTAGTTTTCTAGTTCATAATTTAATAATAAAATGTATACTCTCTTCTAACAAAGTCTAAACATTCATTTCATTTTCTAGGCCTTGTAGATGTTTATTGACTCACAATTTTGTTTACGCGACGTGCCCTTCAAGATGCACTTTTGTGCTCCAAGGGTGTCACTCGCCATTGACTAGTTTGGAAGTTTGTCAGACACTTGGAGTCAACACTCCACTGGTCGACCTTGTGAGAGACTAAGGGCTTGTCTAAGGAGTAAATATTATGCCTTATTTCACGCCCCTTAGATTTCTTCATGAGAGACTGTCTCGGTCTTCCCTCACGACATCGTAGACCATCTCGGAACGAGGTAATTGTTAATCTTCATTCAGATCACAACGAAAGTGATAGTAGGTTGTGACAGGGACACTACCACACCTCTTCCTCGTTTATCTAGTTTATGTGTATGACCCCTTTACTCCATATGTGAGTCGGATTAGCAAACGTCACCAAGCCTGCATCCACTAACAAAAACAATGTCAATAATCAATATATATGAGATCCATATAGAATTCATCATCAGTGATATATGTGTATAAATCAAATACTCAAACCAAAATACAAGTCCACTCCCTAACTCGATCTGGAGTCCAAGGAAGTCTATTGATGCCATCTTCATCCTCAACCTGTCATGTTTCCTGCACACTCAAAAAACCTCATCATAATAAATTTCAATATATACATCTAGAAACAGCATACAAATCGCAATGTTCATCATAGTATGTGATGCATGCACACACGCTTCCCACACCCACAGGTCGGAAGGTCTGTGCGCTCACAGGATATTTCCTTCCTTTCGGCCCGAAGAACACTAACTGGTCCTTTCTATTTCCCTGTCGAGAAATCTGCACCCACAGCAATCCTCGTGGGATCCCCTCTTTACAAATCGGGGGATCGGAATTTGCGACTTCGCGAATCCAATGGTCGGGCGTAGGTCTCTCGAATCCCCGAAACCCGACAACTAGTCAACGTTGACCTTTTCTTATCGGGGTTTTTTCTATCGCGATTTCACCCCCCGCGATGTCAAACACCTCCCTTCTCTGACTCTTGAATCCTGATATGCCGAAACTCCGGCTCATGCACAAGTTTGACCTTTCAACACTTCACCTCATCGGCATTTCAGAGTTCGCAATATTGCGAATCCTGATGCAATTGTTTCGGGACTTCTCGCCATGAAAACCCGAAATGGTGTGCCACCTGTCCACTCACCAACTCCTGTGGCCCCACACGATCCTTGACTGTCGGGATATCACGTTTCGCGATTTTGCAATTTCTACTGCAGTGTTTACCGGACTTTCACCCACGAAACCCTGATACACGATATACGTATAGATCCAACGGCCCTTGTGGCTCGGATCAATGGTCCTGCCCCTCCTTGGCTTAGAACCTTTTGGGAATACACACTGTATCTCCCCTGCTCCTTCGTGAGATCTAACAGCTCACAAAGATTCGTGAATTCTCCTCAGAGAATATCGATCGTCCGTTCCTCCTCGGCGATTCCTGCGAATGACCAAGTGTTCTTCCACAAACTTTTTCACCTGCGGCTTGAACTTACGACGCCTTCTTACAAGCTTCACGGCACAACTTCTCTGCATTGTCCTTCAACAAATTTGAAATCCCTATCCTTCTTGAGCTTCCTTGTAACTCTGAGCCTTGGAAAAGACTCTTGCACGCACTCCTTGTGGCCACCTTCAAACACTTCAAGTGCTTGAATTCTTTCGACTCTGAGCACACCTGCAACAGCAGTCCTTCAATTCTTGCTCAGGTTCGCAACCCTGAACTTCCCTCGGCCTGTGCACTCCTTGCACGGCTCATGTGCCTGCCTGCACTTCTGCGTGAATGAGAACAAAAGCTATCTCTATTTGAACCCCTTGTCAACGCCCTCCTTGCGGACACTTCAATTGCACTCCTTGCAGGAACTCTTGCTCAGATAGAGAAACAATTGAAACTCATTCCTTCTTCCTTTCAGGCTTCAATTCAAAACATGAAATCACATACACAGTATATAAAGCAAATGTATATCATGAAGCAAACATTCATGAGCATATCATTCAGCATCAATACACAGAGAACAACACAAAACCATGAATTTGAATCAACTTCTCCTATTAATTCAAATATCAGTACATGGGTGTTCTTACATGGCTCTCTACATGCTCTTGCTCTTCTCCTGCTTCAATAATGTTACAATACACAATGAGGGTGTCTATATCTCGTTTCCCTCTTGTGCTCTCAAACTGTCTAATCTAGAATTAAATTCTATCTACCTGCATTAACTACTTTAAATGTCTTCTACCTACTAAGGACGAGAGATAAAGGCTCAAGGTCCATTTACATCATACAAGTGTGCCTCTTCTTAATTTCTCATTTAAGATTTGTGCAACAACTCCAAGGTGTTTCAAAATTTGTGTTGGCGCTTGTCCAGCTGTCTCTTGCTTTTGCGTTGGCTCGCTTGATATTGGCAATGCTCCTGCATCAGTATGACTCATAATCAAATTATAAGCATATAAATGAACCGAAAATCATAAGTACCAAATTTTATACGGATCACTTGCTCGCAAGTGTCCTCAAAGAATAATTCATCGTTATAACGCAATCGGTGGAACTGGATGTTACATACACCCCCTCTTGTTTTAAACTTCGTCCCAAAGTTTGTACTGTCTAATAATGAAAGCAATAAACACAACTGATACTAATCTATATATACAGCTATCAAAATAAATAAGAAAATTGTTGACGCATCTCATATGCGTCCTCCAGCGTAGAAAAATGGGGACTATAACTGTCCCAATTGAACTTGACCTGATCGACTATTCGATGCCATAGTTGTCGAGTGCAATGGTCTATTATGTGGATTGGCTCCGCTATGACAGCCCCCTTGTCTGATACCTACAAGGAACTCATGTCAATTACATGTGATAGATCTGAAAAATAATGACGTAAAACTAAAACATGAAACACATCGTGCATACGCCTCAAAGAATCAAGTAAGGCTAATCGGTAATCCATGGGTCCCTTCCTTTCTACAACTTCGAAAGATCCCACAAATAGTGGAGAGATTTTAACACCCTTTACAAACTTTATCGAACTCTTATGCGACTTCACCCGCAAAAATGCTTTATCACCAATCTCATAACTGCGGTCCATATGATGCGCATCCACGTAACTCTTATGTCGGTATTGTGCTTCTTTAATCCTTTGCCTTATGGATTGCATCTGATCTTCAATTTCTTGGATCACTTATGGTCCCACGAGGACCTTTTCCTCCAGTCGATCCCAACTCAATGGTGTCCTACACGGTCGTCCGTATAGAAACTCAAAAGTTTTCATCTTTGTCGTACTCTGATAAAAAAAATTGTACACAAACTCTACCAATGGTAAAAACTATTCCCAATGTTTTTGTTGATCCATCGCATACATTTGAAGCATGTACTCTAAAATTTGATTTGTTCTTTCCATTTTTCCATTTGTTTCGGGGTGATATGTTGTACTAAAATTCAATTGTGTTCCCAAAGCCTCTTAGAAACTAGTCCAAAAATGTCCGGTGAATATTGTTCATCTATCAAATATTATCTTCCTTGATACACCATCAAATCTCACAGTCTCACTAACAAAAACTCTAGCTATGTCTGGTGCCTGATATGCCGTTTGAATTAGAATAAAGTATGCACTCTTCGTCAAAGTGTCAACGAATAAAAAAATAGAATCATGAATGACTTCCCATTTTGATTTAGGAATTGCATATGGTTGTAGCAATCCCGTTGGATGTCTATGTTCAACCTTCACTTACTGACATTCAAGACATCTCGCCACGTAGTTAACTATATATGTATTCATACATTTCCAAAATAATAGGGGTTTAAGATCTGCCTTCATCTTCATGACTCCAGGATGAGCCATATACACCGCTCGATGAGCTTCGTTCAAAATTAACCTTCTTAGATTGTCATTTGGCGGTACATAAATTCTTCCATTATATCTTAAAATTATGTCACTATCCAAATGATATCCCTCATATCTAGGTATCATCTTCGTATCTTGTTTGATATTGTCTTTTACTTCCTTGTACCATTCGTCATCAATCTGTAATACTAAAATCTTTTCTTGAAGGTTTGTTTGAAGTGGTATTATTGAGAAAATGTCAGTTCTCCTACTCAACGCATCTACTACTATGTTAATTTTTCCCTTGATATACGTGATCTCAAAATCGTATTCACTTCAAAGTTTCGACCAATGCCTTTGTCGCACGTTCAAGTCACTCTGAGTAAATATGTGTTGCAATCCACAATGATCAGTTTTTAATTTAAATTTCCATCTGATAAGGTAATGTCTCCAAACTCGTAAGGCATAAACAATCGCCAATAATTCCAAATAATGTGTTGTGTAATTCTCTTCATGCCTTCTTAGTTTCTTTGAAATATACGCGATAACTTGACCTTCTTACATCAGTACTCCACCTAGTCCTTCCTTGGATGTGTTCATGCATACCAAGAATTACTTGTCCATATCAGAAACTTTTAGTATCGGTGTTGTCGTTAATAACTCCTTGAGCTTTTGAAATTCTTCCACGCATTCTCTGACCATACGAATTTCTTATTCTTGTTTTGAAATTTTGTATATAGATTTGCTATCTTTGAAAAACCTTCAATGAAACATCGATAGTAACCTGCTAAACCCATAAAACTACATACTTCCTGCACGTTCATTGGTGTTGGCCAATCCATAATAGCCTCAATCTTCACTGTATCCACAACGATACCTTCTCCAGATATAATATGTCCCAAATAATGAATCTTCATCTGATAAAAAGAACATTTTGGCAGCTTCCTGTACAACTTGTTTTCTCTTAAATATTGTAAAACTAATCTCAGGTGTTCTTCATGATCCTCTCTCGTCTAAGAGTAAATCAATATATCATCAATAAATACATGTACGAACTTATCCAAATACTCATAGAATACCCCATTCATTAAACTCATAAATACACCAGGGGCATTCGCCAATCCAAATGGTAATACAGTAAATTCATAATGTTTGAATCTTGTCTTAAATGTTGTTTTAGGATAACTTCCTCTTTAATTTGTAATTGATGGTATCCCGATCTCAAATCAATCTTTGAAAATACCGTCGCTCCCTTAGTTTGATCAAATAAGTCATCAATTCTAAGTAACGGGTATTGGTTCTTGATTGTGGGTTTGTTTAATTGACGATAGTCAATGCAAAGCCTCCACGATTCATCCTTATTTCTTACAAAAATCATTGGTTCACCCCACGGCGACACACTTGGATGTATAAGTCTCAAGTCTAATAACTCCTTCAATTGCATTTTCAACTCTTGCAATTCAGGTGTAGACATCCGATAAGGCATTCTTGCAATCGGTTATGTTCCAGGTATTAGATCCATGGTAAATTCCAATTCTCTTTCTTGCGGTAAACCTAGTAGTTCTTCAGGAAAAACATCAGCAAAATCTGACACTACAGGAAAGTCTTCCAATATTTTTTCTTCACCTTTTTCATTAACCACTAAAATAGCATACAACTTACATCCCTTGCACATACTTTTTTGTAGTTGTAAGGAAGACATAAATCTCAACGACACTCCTTGGTTTCTTCCCACAATTTCTCTACTATGTCCTAAATCATCAATCAAACTTAATCATTGCATCTTACAGTTAAGTATCGCGTCATGCGATTCTAACTAATCCATTCCAATCACAATGTCGTAATATCCCAATATTGTGATATACATGTTTACACTTGTGACGAAATCACCCAAATTATCGTTCCAATCCTTAACATTTCCTCCAACCTTTTGTTTGGCACCATATGCCATTTCCACATATCTAAACTCATATTGTTCTACTACCTTCACCTTAATTATTTTAAGCCCAACACTATATATAAAACTCTCAGTAGCTTCGGGATCTATCAAAACAGTAAATTTTTGATCAATTATCATACCTAAAGTCTCGAGCACTGTAGACTGATGCTCAGCCTTGCGGTTATTAATCATTGCATGAATCATATGGGCCTTGACCGAATCTCCCACTATCATTTTTCTTGTTGATATGATATCTCTTTCCTTCTCAATAGGAAAATATCTATGGTAGCATGGCTCTCCACAAGTCCAACATATGTTCTTAGGGTTGGTGCTCCTAGTCCCCGAGGAAGAATTTGTTGCTCTAGGGTTTTGTGGCCCCGATCTGTTCTACAAAAAAGATCTAGATTGTTGTTGTTGTTGAGGACGACATTGTTTCTGCTACAGTGGTGCTCTATACGTAGTCCTATGACCGGTAGTCAGTCTACGTGGTGTAGAAAATACAGGTCCTTTGGGTGTATCATGGTGCCTAGAAGTCTACCTAATAGGTGTCTATTGTTGTGACACTCGATGCAATGTTTGTCATGTCTGCCTAAAAGGAGTCCTAAATTGACCCCCATTGTTCAACTCTTCTTCGAAAATAAAATCCTTCTGTACTACATCGTGCAAAGTCTGAGGCATCAAAATCCTCACCTTAGCATGAATGTTGAAGTTGAGACCAAACACAAACTTGTTAACCTTTAATTTCTTCGTGTTCAGATGTGGAGCGTATCTAAGAAACTCCATGAACCTAACCTCATACTCAGGTATTGTACGAATTCCTTGTCGTAAAGCATTGAATTCATTAAGTTGGCACTCAATGAACTCCTTAGAAAGGTACCTCTCTCAGAATTGTTCCTCGAACAATTCCCATGACACGTCTTCAATGGCCATGTTCAGTTGTAGAAAGAGTGTCTTCCACCAAAGAAGTGCACTCCCTTTCAGTTGAAATACCGCCATGTGGAAATTCATGTTGGAGGTATAATTGCGCAGTGCAAATCACATTGCCATATTCTCCAACCAAGCTTCGACGACTAAACCGTTCGTAGAACTGATGAACTCGGGAAATTTTACCTTCACGAGTTCTCTATGAACACTACCACTCACCACAAGAGGGCATTGTGAACCCTCATTGGACACAAATTCCCTTCCCTCATTGCGGTCACGGCGATTTATCATCACCTCAAACATCCTCTGAAAATACCTCATCATTCCCATGACGTCACCCATTGTGAATTTCTCTTTCTCATTATCCTGTCCTTCTACTAGTGGAGCAGATCCCTTGGGTGTTGACGTACTTGGAGGAGGTATTCCTCTTCCTCCTGTAGCCCGACGTCTACTCATTCTTCGTCCTCTAACGACGATACTTGTAGGGAAAAAATTTCATATTGTATTAGTGATACATCTTTAACTATTAACTATAAAACAATGGAAGGTGCAACGGGTCCCATGTCGCAGAGTAACATCCCTTCATTCACAACACAATGTAAGTAAATACAACGAAGTAGTAATTTTTATTTTTATTTTTTGAAATTGCAACAAGGATACGCATTATTTGGTGCGACAATTACATAATAAAATACAATTAGATACAAGTATAACAATAGGTAATTGATCTATTATTAAACAACATTACTATATTCTTAATCAACATCAACTTCACAACAAGGTCAATATACAATTATCAAATAGAATTTTAATAGGTCTAACATGTGTAATTCACTAACATCAGAGCATATGAAAGAAATCAAGGATAAATAATTTCTACCTGCCCATATCCTACCCTGCAAGGTTAGGACCTTCAAGACACATAATCAGCGCTCAAGTCCAGGATTCATCTGATTGATTTTGACCATTTAAAGTATCAGGGCCGGTAGTTGTTATGAGGAACATGAAGATATATATTACCCATAAGCCAATGCTAATCAATTTCAAGATCTAAATTACCTCTCAACATAAAACACATATAGTTCATCTATCAGTGATGCAAAATGTTTATGCAATTTTGTTATATAATATTTACTTCAGATTGAGCAAAATTATTTCCAAACTTTTGTTGAAATACAATTATTAATTTAAATTCAATCACAACCGCAATCATGACTCACTAATTTTATTCCATTTCCATTCAAGTAATCTATTATTAATCAATACTAAAATCACCACTATAAGACATTTACGTCAATGGTATAACATGAATACTAACACCAAAAATTCTACAAATTTGAGATCGATAAGCAATTTCATTATTCAAGTTTATAATTATATCACCTTAATCTATAGTTGATTTATTTAATCATAAGAAATTAGTTGATACATCATCGTATCACAAATAACCTTACTTTAATTAGACTTACAATTTTTACCCATTCTATGTTTTTAATTTATCGAGTAGTAAGTGTAATGTCGACAATAGTAGTTGTTCACTATATATAACTCTTTTCTTCTATTTGATCCTTTTGAACTATAAAATTTTCTAATCTATATATTAGAAAATATATAAGGAAGAACAAAGTAAAACGTAAAGCGTAAAGTAAAGGAAGAACAAAGTAAAACATAAATTTTTTTAATCTATATATTAGAAAATATATAAGGAAGAACAAAGTAAAGGAAGAAGAAAATATATATTTTGTTTACTATAAAATAAAGTAAAACGTATGCACAAATTCCAGCATATAAGGAAGAACAAAGTCGCCCAAAGTAACCATTTGAGAGATTCAAATGTAAACAAGATTGCTCTTAGAGATAGGATCTAATGAACTGGATTGAAATCCTTCTAGAGGAATACCGATAAATAAATAGAGGATAATGGATATTCAAGTTTATCATTCATAAAGGGAACTACTTCGATTTTTCTCATTATAGTAACCTTTGAATATCATCTTTTAGCAATGTGAGATCCCAATAGAATGTGACTATATGAGTCAAGGGGAACAACTTATGGTGCGTTAAATTAAACAATCTGCAAATCAATCCTAATTTAACCATATTACTACCAGGAAGATTGTCCAAAAGTCATTATGAGTTTTTAAGATATAAATTACTAACTCGTTAACTCGCTCTTTGAGGATCAATATCTCTGTAAAAACATTATACAAATTATAAATTCAATTGTTCCACAATTAAGGAAACTGAAAAACTGAAAGAAACAATGGTGTGGGTCCAAGTAGAATAGGTGGGTGGCCACCAATATCCACCTGGATCATAAACCCATAAAACGATGGACTTCCTGCACGTTCGTCGGTGCTAGATGGTCCATAATAGCCTCAATATTTGTTGGATCCACAACAATACCTTCTCCAAATATAATATGTCCTAAATAATGAATCTTCATCTGATAGAAAGAACATTTTGACAGCTTCCCGTACAACTTGTTTTCTCTTAAATACTGTAAAACTAATCTCAGGTGTTCGTCATGCTCCTCTCTCGTCCGAGGGTAAATCGATATATCATTAATAAATACTTATATGAACTTATCCAAATACTCGCGGAATACCCCATTCATTAAACTCATAAATACACCTGGGGCATTCGTCAATCCAAACGGTAATACAGTGAATTCATAATGTCTGAATCTTGTCTTAAATGTTGTTTTAGGAATATCTTCCTCTTCAATTCACAACTGATGGTATCCCAATCTCAAATCAATCTTTGAAAATATTGCCACTCCCTTCATTTGATCAAATAAGTCATCAATTCTCAGTAACGGGTATTGGTTCTTGATTGTGGCTTTGTTTAATTGACGATAGTCAATGCAAAGCCTCCACAATCTGTCCTTCTTTCTTACAAAAATCATCGGTGCACCCCATGGTGACACACTTGGACATATAAGTCTCAAGTCTAATAACTCCTTCAATTTCATTTTCAACTCTTGCAATTCAGGTGTCAACATCTGATAAGATGTTCTTGCAATCGGTTATATTCTAGGTTTTAGATCTATGGTAAATTCCAATTCTCTTTATGGAGGTTAACTTGGTAGTTCTTCAGGAAAAACATCAACAAACTCTAACACTACAGGAAAGTCTTCCAATCTTTTTGTTTCACCTTTTTCATTAAGCACTAAAATAGCCTACAACTTACATCCCTTGTGAATATTTTTTTGTAGTTGTAGGGAAGAAATAAATCTCAATGACACTCCTTGGTTTCTTCCCACAATTTCTCTACTTTGTCCCAAATCATCAATCAAACTTAATCGTTTCATCTTACAGTTAAGTATCGCGTCATGCAATTCTAACCAATCCATTCCAATCACAATGTCATAAGATCCCAATATTGTGATATACAAGTTTACACTTGTGACGAAATCACCCAAATTATTGTTACAATCCTTAACTTTTCCTCCAACCTTTTTCTTGGCACCAGATGCCATTTCCACATATATAAACACATCTTGTTCGACTACCTTGACCTTAATTATTTTAAGCGCAACACTATATATAAAACTCTCAGTATCTCATGGATCTATCAAAACACTAAACTGTTGATCAACTATCATACCTGAAGTCTCGATCACTGTAGACTGATGTTCGGCCTGGTGGTTATTAATCATTGCATGAATCCTATGGGCCTTGCCCAAATCTCCCATTGTCATCTGTCTTGTTGATCCGGCAAATCTTGCCTTCTCAATAGGAAAATCTCTTTGGTAGTGTGGCTCTTGACAAGTCCATCATCCATTCTTAAGGTTGGTGCTCCTAGTCCCCGAGGAAGAATTTGTTGTTCTAGGGTTCTGAGGCCACAATCTGTTCTACAAAAAAATCTAGATTGTTGTTGTTGTGGAGGATGACATTGTTGTTGTTGCTACAGTGGTGCTTTATACAGAGTCCTATGATTGGTAGTCTATCTACGTGGCATAGAAAATACAGGTCCTTTGGTTGTATCACGGTGCCCAGAAGTCTACCTAATAGGTGTCTGTTGCTACGACACTCAATGCAGTATCTGCTACTATGATACTCGATGCGGTGTTTGTCTTGTCTGCCTAGAAGGAGTCCTCCCTTGACCCCCATTGTTAAACTCTTCTTTGGCAATAAAATCCTTTTGTATTGCATTGTGCAAAGTCCAAGGCATAAAAATCATCACCTTAGCACAAATGTTGAAGTTGAGACCAAACACAAACTTGTTAACCTTTAATTTCTCTGTGTTCAGATGTGGAGCATATCTGTGAAACTCCATGAACCTAACCTCATACTCTGTTACTATACGAATTCCCTATCGTAAAGCATTGAATTCATTAAGTTGATGCTCAATGAAATCCTCAGAAAGGTACCTCTCTCGGAATCGTTCCTCAAACAATTCCCATGACACATCTTCAACGGTCATGTCAATTGTGGTAACAGTGTCTTCCACCAAAGAAGTGCACTCCCTTTCAGTTGAAAGACCGCCATGGGGACCTTCATGTTGGAGGTATAATTGCGCAATGCAAAGAACATTTTCATATTCTCCAACCAAGATTCTATTAAAATATTGTGTAACTGCAAAGAATATTATTATCCCCTTTTGTGGATAAAGCAAAAGATAAAATATATATATTGACAAGTCGGCCCTATTGTGCCTAGACAAGACAAATGTAAATTAAAAAGTTAAAATGGACAGGTCGGCCCTGACCTAATTATTGGGGGGGAACAACTTGTATTTATAAGAGGCCTGGCACCTCATTTGTACACACACTCATCAAGCTCATTCTATCAAGTGTGCAAGTCTAAGAGTGACGCAGCTACAAGGAGAAGTGACATAGCTACAAGGAAGAGTATCTCAGTAAAGGTGAAGGTTATCTTCGTGAAGGAGTATCTTGGTCTAATTGGTGTGCTACTCTGTTCTGGTTAGGGTTTCTGGTGGATATTTTGTTTGGTGAGATCTCTCTTGTGAGAGACATTGTACTTGGTTATTGAATCTATATTAAAGAAGTTTTGTTGGGTTTTCTTCCCCTTGAGGGTTTCCCAAGATAAATGCTTGTATATTTTGTGATTGTGTTTCTTTCAGTAATATCCTTATTATGTTGTTGTTATAATCAAGATTAATAATAACAGATTAATCAATAAACTTTAACATGGTATCAAAGCTAAGCTGAAGAGAGCATCTTTCACAGAAAAAGAAAAAGGTCACTGTTGTTGTATAAGAAAATTATGGCCTTTTATTAAAGAGGAATTTCAGCCCAAAGATCATCTAGAAAAGTGCGTCCTAGCCTAAGGAAATCATTGGCACCTTCAGTGCACCTTTTCAGTGGATAGAACTCCCGAAAATTGAAACCCTAATTTTCACCAGTACCAGAAAAACAGAAGTACCAGGAAACCAAAAGTACCATAAAACCGAAAGCACCAGTCTAGAAATCCGCTAGTCCAGTTTCAAGGGTCAGAAATTGGAATTTTCATAAACTGACTATACCATCATACTCGCCTCAGTTTAGCGCATCTTTTGGTGAGTTCAATTTTCAAATCCAAGAAATTTGATTTTTTTATTATTACTATAGCTCAGAAGGCTAGGGTTTCTACTGCAAGAAAGAATGGCTATCGGTATGAGGGTAGAAGACAAGCTGGAAGGATCTAGAAACTTTAGATCTTGGAAGCATAGGTTCCAAATGATTCTAGATAGGGAATGATCTCTAGAACATGTTACAGTGGGTATACATGACGGAGGAAGAAGAGCAAAATACCAAACACAAGAAGAATGAAAAGAAAGAAAAAGAGAATGAGGTGTGATTGTGGGATCACTTGATCCCTCATATATCTGAACTACAAACAACAAGGCAAATGTATGAAGCACTCAACGGGTTATGAAAGCAAAGACATCAGCCAGAATCTTGGCTTAAGAAATCCCAATATTAATATGAAGATGAAAAACTTAGAATGCATCTCATCCTATCTTATGAGAGTTTCTCATATTAGAGATCAACTTCCAGCTATTGGAGATGCCATTAGTGATAAAGAGCTTGTAACCACAACCTAAATGGGTTTCCAACATTTGGATTCCTTTTATTTTAAGGAGTGTGTGAAAGAAGCAAGTTACCCACGTTTGATAAGTTATGGGAAGATTGAACACACGAAGAATCTAGACTTGCAAACCAACAAAAGATATTAATTGTTGACAAAGAGGAAGCTCTTACAACTCAAAAGAACATAAGAAGTTACTTCGAGAAGAACAATAAAGAAGCTAACTCCGTGAAAGTTTGAGATAAGAAGAAAGATGTTTCAAGATCAGATGCTATTTGTCAAAAGTTGGGACACTTTTCCTATGAGATAAGAAGAAAGATGTTTCAAAGATCAGATGCTACAACTGTCAAAAGTTGGGACACTTTTCCTATGATTGTCCTCAAGGAAAAGGGAAAAGAAAGAATCAAGCACATGTGGCAGAGGAAGAGGAATATCCTCCCTCAAAGAAAGCTTTAGTAGAAATTGAGAAATATGTACTTTCAGTTGAAGATAGTTGATCTAAAGAAAATAGCAAATGGTGGAGTCTATGGAGCCTCCCCACACAAAAACAAAAGATAAGTATTCATGATTATTTTTAGTATCTTGTTTACTTTAATACTTTATCATTACAAGTTAGATTTTTGTGAGAATGTTAATTAACTTCATTTTATTTCAGTGTCTATGCAAATTTATGAAGGAAGTATCAAAGAAGAGGTTAAAGAAAGAGATAAAATATTTATTTCAGGTATGATCACTCATGAGAGTGACAAAGTTATGTGTTTAGCTATGATAGTAAGGGAAAATTTGGTAATTTCATAGCTAGAATGAAAAAGAGTTCAAAAGGCTTATTCATGATTAGGGTTTCATATGTGTACATGGTTGAACAAGTTTTTCTTAAGAAAAGATGTGTACTACTCTGATAGAAATCATGATATAGTTTCATTTGATTACTACTTATTGTTAATGAATGATTGGCTAACTGACATATCTCAGAAAGCATATGCTAAGTAAGTTTATGGGTCTCGGAAGAAAGAACTTATGCCTTGACTTGCAGAAGTTAGACAACATGAGAAGGACTTATTATATGGTGACAGTCAGTAAGAACCAGACAGTATCAAATATTTATATAGGAGAAGGAGACTCCTAAAGATGCAGAATAGAAATTTTCAAGATGAAGAGAAAGATGGATACTCAGATATAGTCGATGAGATGCAGAGGGAGCAGGTTGATCCAATATGAAGTCAGAAAGAAAGAAATGCTTGAACTCAAGAAAGCACCCAGGATATTACAGAAGATAACTTCAAGGATGATGATTAGAATCTCTTAGTTTGGTGCAAGAGGGAGCTATGTCTCTGAGTTCGAAATGGAGGATCGTGATTTGGTGTAGTTAGGAAAGAATATGGATGGTGCCCAGCAGAAGGGTAGCATGGTATTATACCATGGAAAGATTTTGGACCACAAGAGATTTTTTTCAAATCCCATAGCTAGACCTTCGTAGAGAAGGAGAAAGAGAAGAGACCTTCGTAGATAAGGAATGAGAAATCCCACAGGTAGACATTCATAGAGAAGGAAAAGAGAAGAGACCTTCGTAGAGAAGGAGAAAGAAAAGAGACCTTTGTAGAGAAGGGGAATGAAAAATTTTCCAAGGTTGGCCTCTGCCCAAGTGTTGAGTTTTGGATACTCTAGGGACATGCTAGAATACCCTTGTAGAGAGGGGTGTGACCACCCTCGTAGAGAGGAGTGTGGATGTTTCTCCAAGGGGCAGTGGGCAAATACTCTCCTCTGGCCAAGGATTGAGTAGCCTAGAACACAAACCTTGACCATGTGGAATGGTTAGTTATCTCTTGAGGTTTGTGTCGTGATCCTACGTGGATCATGGAAATGGAGTCTATTCTTACCCAAGCTAGCATCTTAGCTTCTCTAGTTCATGTGGGATGACTAGGAGTGAAGCTATGGTAGTAGTCCTCCCCAGTGGATGGGTGAGATAGATGACTACAAGAGAAGGGAGAACATAAAAGGAATGGCAAAAC